>VUQS01033818.1:25534-39793 GCA_015108495.1 Heterochromis multidens
TGCCCCCCACCCCCACCCCCCCCCCCACCCCACCACACACACACACACACACACACACACACATCTTGCCTTGCTTCTGCAGCCACTATTCTTTTCACCCTTTCCCCGCTCCCTTACAGAGTCTAACTAAAGCAGAATATAGTGTAGCCTTAAGCGGTGCAGGACAGTTAGTGTGGTGGTAATGGAGAAAATGTTTGTCAGACCATAGAGCACTTTGACTTTGGCCTCAGCACCTCCTTAGGCACAGACCTTTAATTGCTACATACTGGTGAAAAGCTTGAGAAAGTATGAGAGAGAGCATGCTATATATTCTGTGTGATTGAAATATCATCTTCGTCAATATGATGCCTGAGTCCCCTGTTTTCAATTTAAAAAGAGATCTGTGACAGATGCACAGCAGATACCAATGCTATGGTTCGTGCCTTTCCAAATGTAGACTGTGTAGTAGATAGTCATGGAATAAAAAGCTCATGGAGCTCATGTCTGCATCTCCTGAACACATACAACTGACATCTTTGGTAAACGTTCGTAATGGTTAAGATGGGTATACACAGTCTGGTGTTACAGCTGTAAGCGCTTTACCACATGAGCTTTATATAAACACATATAAAAACTGTGTGTGTAGAGCTCCCATTTCATGGGAGCAGTCCTGCTTAGAGCTGAAATGATTCACTCATAAGCCGGACAAAATGAATCTGAGACAATTTCATGACTTGATTGATTGAGTCAGCTGTACAGTTTCTTTTCTATAGTGAACCTAACATAGATAAAGTTTATTTTGAACATTTAAAAGAACAAAATGCAATCCATAGTTGGTAAAGAAAAAAAGTGAGACATCCCATATTCAATAGATAATCCTATTTATACTATAATATTTACCTATGAACACACATGCGCATACATATATATTCATATACAGTACTGTGCAAAGGTCTTGAGCCACCCCTCACCACTGCAGTTCCAAGGAATCCGACTTTCTTGCAGTCTGTCAAAGCAGCACTGAACAACAGTTCTCCAGGCTTTCCAAATGTCCCTCAAAGGGCGTTAAGAGGAATGTTTTTTTGTTTGGCTAAGCCACTTACCACTGACCTGTGAATCATTCAAGCATTAAAAAAGGCACCTAACTCAAGGGATGAACCAGTGTTTAAATATAACAGACAACTTAGCAAAGAATCAGATTTAAATGGTAACTTTAGGCGCTTTGTTCCAAGCAAGCTGTCACAAAACACATCATTTATTCCCCTTTCTTTAGTTGAATGTACAACAAATACCAAAGATAGCACAGTTTGGCAGACATAAAATAGTATTGGTGATTACCAAAGTGTTATTAGAGGGAAACTTGGCTTGGTGTACAGTCTGTCCTTAAAGAATTTGAAGATCATCACTGAGCTTGGGGCAGTTGGTTGGATAAACCAAATATTTGATGTCTGCAATTGATTGTGATTTTCCACATTTTTTTAGGCAAGCAATTAATGAAGAAAATATTCTGGCTCTGTAATGAAAATAATAATTTCGGCCCTGTTCGTGTCTTCACGTTAAATACTTTCCCTGAGACTTTTAAATGAAAATGACTTTAATTTAACATTTATAATGTTTTATTTAAAAGGCATAATCTCAACCACATTATTGACTGTGAATTGCCTAACTTGCAGTTTAAAATGTCCCTCTCATGTTTTTCTTCATCTCTTGTGTTTGTCCTTGCTCAGGAAGCTGAAGGTTATTATAAAACAACTTCCCTCACAGACTTGCTTTTCTCCCATCATTCATCAGTTTTCCTGCCCCACATCCCATGCCATCACTTCATGCTAGTCATTTTTTTAATTTTGCTGAGTCGATGAAACCGAATCCATCCCAACGCTCACTCCTTTGTTTTTATTGCTCCATTTTCCCCCATCACCGCTTTCTCTGATCTCTCATTTTTCTCAGTATTCCAGTCTTCAAACCGTTGCCGTCTTAATAACTTATTTATATTTAGCAGGATTCCTGTTTTATGTGATGCATCACATTGAGCTGAATATTAATGTATCAGATTGCATGATATAATAATGTTAAAAACCTCACAGCATGCAGCCTGTTCAACCAGTTCAATTATTAACTTGCACTTTAAGTGTTCACTTTCACTTATTCAAACCGAATGTCTAAATTTGAATTAGGTTCAGTATTTCCACCATGTCTTTATTTTCGGGTTTCACATGCCTGTTTTTTACACGCTTGTAACATCCTTGAACTTCAGCCCTGTTGTTGTGTAATGTGCTCAGAATATCTCACTACTTAGCAGAGGTGTATGCGTGAGTGTGAAAATCTGCCCAGTGTGCAGCAAGCAGTTCTGCTGACTGAAAATCCTTTCTGTTTGGCTTAAACTGTTTTAATCCCAAATAACTCGTATGTTAGGCATAGTTGGGGTTTTTTTTTATTTTGTTGTGAGCTGACACACATCATAGATCTTGCACTGGTGTCATCTTTCTCTGTTTTAACTTTTATTTATCTAAACTTTGGCATGCCTGATGAAAATATATAGTACTCCAGAGAAAAGAATGTTATTTACTGTAAAATTTAAGCATTTTAAACCACTGGAAGATTAAAACAGTAAAAAAAAAAAAAAATCAGCTCTTTTTACCTACATACGTAAACTAGAACTGATGGGGAGCAGGAATAAATGACTGAGTATGGCTGCAAGTAAGGATGCATATGTGTGTTTTCACCTAAGGTATAGCTCAGCACTGTAATTCAGACCTCTGTTTCCGTCAGTAGCAAGATTAATGAGAAATATTCTTAGTTGCATAGTCAGATGGTACTGCATGGATGAGTCTGAGAACAATAGAAGTTAGAGGGAGATGTGTACTGAAATTATTGTGGTGTCACAACTTAGATGTCATGCTATAGTCTGGCAAGCCATCCAGATGTTTGCTCTTGATTGCCTGAAGAAACGACATCTAATGCGTGTGTGTGATTTGGATTATCAGGATTGACGTATTTCATTCCTTGAAGATGGATTAATAGCCGGGATGAGCTGGTCTTAGCTCCCTCTGCTGGTCAGAGCAAGGTCAGAGCTCATTTACATTCAACTTCAATATGACTTGGTCAGGATCTAAAGCAGTTTGACAGCACAGCACGATGCAGTCACTCGTTCTCAGCTGGGTCAGAGATCATCTTCAAAATGCGGAGAGAGGACAGGAAGTGTGAAGGACTCGCACTTCCATCACAAAGAATCGATTGTGTTGTGTTGTGTGGGATGCCTGGAGGACTCCATCTTTATCCGACACACACGGTGTCACACATTGCCCCAGATACTAGCAGAGCGTGCAGTACACACACAAGCTGTGTTCACACCCGCCTCTCCCTCTGATCCAGTGCAGCAATTCAACGCTGTTCTGCAATACTGTTACGCAGAGTCATCAATTATTCATTAAAGATTTCTGCACTCGTTCAGTCATGGGCTTGATGGACAGAAAGATGGAGGAGTAAAGAAGTTAAAAATTCATGTAATTTTCCCAAAACCTCAGCAAAATAGATTATTTAGTGAGTTACTCTATAAAACTCTTTAACTGGAATGATGACTGATTGTAACATCCTAATGTATATATGTATGTAGTTATTCCTAACCTTAAATCAGTGGGGGTAGACCATGTGATTTATTTGTCATGTGGTGCAAAATTTGCCTGTCAGTAAATCATTGCCATTTCTCTGCAACGGGGTCATAAACTCAATCCATGGCTTCATCTTTTCTGCATATACAACTTGAGTGCATCCTATAAATAACCACAGTATATTATTTAGGACACAGTGGTGATGGCTTTTGTAAGTAAAGGTTCTCTTCTGAGTTGCTTCTTGTTTTAAATACAGAATTTAAAAAAAAAACATGTCTTTGAGCAGATATTTAAGGACAGCAGGGGTTCATTTGCCCTTAGCACATGGTCAGGAATGGACAACCTAACAGAAATAGAAGGGCAGTATTTAAGGGAGCACCCATGGATTGGTACCCAAGGTGCCCTTCTAGATGCTCTGCAGACCTCATGAATATGGACATGAGGCTGATTGGTAGTGTGGGGATTGCCAGGCAGTGAAAGAGACTATCAGAGCAAGGAGGAGATTTAGATATATTTTATAGATGGATACTGCCACTGAGGTTAGCAGAGGATACAGGTGTATGGAGCAGGAGCAAGAAGACAAATAAGTACTGACGGCCTGAGAGTTTCTGAATGTCTGCCTGCTTGGATGAGCATTTGTAATTGCTGTCCAAGAAGCCATATTTCAGTGCAGAGCTTAAAACAATGAGTCTAATGGTGTGTGTGCTTACTGTCAAAGTGGAGACAGATTAGTGGAGACAGGTCTGGCACTGTGTGGTCCATAGCACTGCAGGGTCATGAATGATTTAATGGGAGGAGAGGTAAGTTTCGTCCTTCGGCTCTGAAGATGCGTATAGGCATTTATGATCCAGAGAGATGCTGACTGATATATAGACCTCCTTATTTAATCTGGTGATATTGGCCTGTGCCGACTGCAGCATTAAAATGATGTTCAGTTGGTATTAACGGGCTTTACATCACCACCACCAACAGTCTGAACCTTCAATTGATCCTTGCTTTCTCAGATTCACTTAAATCAGCTTTCTTCCCCATTCTAATGCTCGATTTGAACTTCAGCAGGTGGTCTTGACCATGTCTACATGACTAAATGCATGTGGCTGCCATGTGATTGGCTGATTAGGTATTTGTGCTAACAATCAGTTGAACAGGTGTACCTAATAAAGTGCCCAGTGAGTGTATAATATAATTCAGGAAAGGATGCTTGTTGATCGCCACTCACCTATCTGCATTTAAGCAATCAAGATGACATTCAGTAATCGCAGTGATTGGTATTATTCTTTTGTGATGAATCAGTTTTTTGTCCTTATAACTGGTTTAAGTTTCATAACTTTGTAATGTAATGAAGTTCTGTAATGTCAGTTGTCTGTGTAAATAATACAAAAAACAAACACAAAAAATATATGTTCCCATTATTTTTCCAAGGGTTCATTTTAAGGTGTCTTTACATAGTTTGGCCCGCAGAGCGGCTCTGACTCCAGTACTGACAAGAGGCTACTCAACACTATTTACAGTTTCTAGTCTCTGTTTTTAGCTTATTTGGCCGAAGGACTGATGGCGATGTGTCTGTTGTCCTCCACGGTTCAAAAGAAACGCTGTTCTTCCTAGAGTGCTGGTCAGATTTTAGTGAAACTTGCACACAGGTCAAGGGTAGTAACCTGTGAATTGTGATGGATCGTAGGCCAGATGAGCTACTACGTCACTGATGTTCTGGTTTGATTTCTCTTAGTGTAAAGAAGTTCTGGAAATGTTCACAATGAACTCTCAATTAATAAATTGGATCAAGATCAGTTTTTCCACATTTATTTAGTCTACTGTCATTACACAGAAACATGACTGCCTCTGCGTTTTCAATTAGTTAATGTATACCTGAGCTTGGGTTTCTGTTTAGGTTTTTCTTTATTTCAGTGTTTCTTGTGATTCTTACATTTTAAGGTTTGCTTTGGTTTTGTTGTTCTTGTTTTGTGATGTTACTACTTTTTGGTTTTTGTCTTAAAGTTATTTTCATTATTGCCTGCTCAGTGTTTTTAGTTGGGTTCTCTTGTTATTTCCTGTATTACTTTGATAGTTAGTGGCCTCTTGTGTCTTGCTTTGAGCTTTACTTCCCTCCTTGCGATTGTCTTTATTATGTTCACCTGGTGCTTCCTGTGTTCTCCCCTACAAATCCACACAACCCCTAGCTGTGACAGTTCAACCCTCTTTCATGCTCCATTTATTCAAATTTTAAACCAGTGGGCTATCTAAGGTTAAAACTAGGTGTTGTGTTTGCCCCCTTGTCTTTTCTGGAAAGACGAGTGCAGTTAAAGTTCTTGCACAGTGTTCAGGCCTTTATTATTCTACATAGTTTAAAAGCTCTACAATAAAAGAACAGTTTGATATTTTAAATCTCCACATTTCCTCTGAATTTTACCCATTAGCACTGCTGTGTATTCTCTGCATTGAACGGGATGCTCCTGCTTTGATGATCACACAGTGATCTTGATGTTGTTTTGTTGTACCATGTCTTAGATATTTCCAAGAGCACCTTGTGCCTTTTTTCAGAGCATGCTGTGTCCTCTCTCATTTTGAATTACAGAACCAATTGTTGATTTGCCAGTTCACTTACTTTGATCCAAAATATTTGTACCTGGTAGCCGACTTCTCACTGATGATAATTTATTTTCAGAGTATTTTCCCACACATTGTGTTTCGCAGTAAAAACATGTTCCCTCTGTAGGGCCAACAGTGTATCACCTTTTCACTTTTCGCTGTTTTTCTCCCTCTTGACCCCTCTTATCGTGTACAGCTTCACTTACAATGTACCCTCTCATCACATCCAAAAACCTACTGCTCTGTCCTTTGTACTTATTTTCCCTGTTTCTTCCCAACTCTCCAGTTTCTAAGATGCTCGAATCTTTTTACTCTCTCCTGCTTTTCTTTCTCTTTAGCCCTTGAACTGACCCCAGCCTTTCCATGTGCGCTTCTTTATACGTCCTCAGCTTGGACAACCCCCTTAAGCCACTCTTACTCACAAAATGCCGACTCAAGTGCTCTCTTCCTGTTTCAGAGGGCTCTGATGAGGGTTAGGGACTTCTTTGCGGTTGGTATGTGTCTCCTTTGAAAACATGCTTTGTGAGAACAGAAATGTGTTTTTTTTCTCAGGCCACAGGTGTTCAGCATTGGAGAGATCTTATTGTATGTGTGTCTTCTTGTTCAAATACTACGAGAGGAAAGTTAATTTAGATACTGAGTGACAGTGGGGGTTTGTAAGTTCACTGTATACCACAAAGGGATCTGTAGAAACTGTGATATTCATTTATCATTAACTGTTTGAGCCCCCAGAAAGGATCCTCACGGGTTTGTTGAAGTCATTTAAGTTTTACTTTGAGGTCCACATTGGCCTGTTCCATACAAAGGATCTGTACATCTTATACTGTAGATGGTGGCCAAAAAACGGAGGAGCTGAGAAAACGGCACTACAGAGAAAAAAAAAGGATCAAAGGATCATCAGATGCGAAGTTTACTGGAACTTCAGACTCTTCAGACTGCTAATCTGACAGCATAAAATGGATGCTCCTCATTTTAGTAGAAGTATAAACTTCTTCAAAAGAGCGCTGTCAGCCAATTAGTTTATTGTCACATCATTTTTCACCATTAGGTTTATTAACCTACTTTTGGAGCCCATTCACACCTGGAGCCAGCACCATGCATCATTTCTGGCTATTATAAAGTGACTCAGACTCGTTTTTTCCTTTCTTTTCTTGCAGGTGCAAATGCAGTATTATCATTATACTCTATTTTCTAACCATCAATCTCATATAACAAGTAAATCTTATATAAATCCTATTTTGAAATCATATTTGCATTTTGTAGGCAAGCCACCCCATCAAGTGATATATTAGTCTTATGACTATTAGATTCTACATAACTTTAAAGCGAAAGCTATTTTTTATTATCTGCTGTGTTACTCCGAAGAGGTATTATTCATTGCCAGTTATTTCTGTTTTGTTTGCTCTTGTCAACCAGAAAGAAAAATTTCCACGCCATATTTCGTGAAACTCTTTGTGGAGGTGAACTATGGGTAATGAAAGAATCCGTTAAGTATGGGTGTGGATTGGATATCTTTCTTGAGATAGGGTTTTTGCAGAGGACTGTGCTCTCCAAGTGCCCTTCTTGACAGATTAGTGTACTGACAAAAAGATCAATCAGTACCCAGCAAACACTTTGATGTTGAATAACCATCGGCTGGCAGTCTTTTCTCGATGTCTAGTCATGGTTGAAAAGTAGCTCCAAAATGAAAATTGAACCAAGGTCGGGTCAAGGTACTTCTCAAATGTTGACTGGATGTCCTTGTTAGACATCCTAGCAAAAGAAAGTTTGTGTTTAATAATCTTTTCTTCATCAATTAGAATAAAAGAAAGTTTCTCAATAAAATGAATGAGAAGAAAACAAAATACAGCTCAGTGATGATTCACACTCAGAACTTCAACTCATACTTTTGTGTCCACCACATATACTACTGAGCTACTTGATTTCACATTTGAATGATAGCATCCCTGAGTTTATGATGCTGACATCGTGGACAGAGAGGGGCTAATTATAAGAGTCTGATGCGTTAAGTTCACCATGCGACAAATGAAATAGAAGCTCAAAAGTGTGGGTTTTTTTGTGTTTTTTTTTTTTTATGAAACAAGCTCTAGTAATACTACTGTGTGTACATGGATATCTGTTTACAACCATGTACAAACCAGATTAGCTGTTGTTTTAAAAAAGAACAAAGACAAATGCATTTAACTCCTTCTTTGCAATAATCTAAACCATATTTCTCTCTTTGTAAGAGACAGTCTGACTATACGTTTATTCTAAGTGGAAGCAACATCATCATCCATCCGTACCATGACCAGTTTTGACCAGGGAGATGATTTTGAGTTTTTACCATGTTCACCACTCTGCATTTAATCATTTGTTATTATTAATCTCTGGCTGTCTTCCACAGTGTGTCTTTTGCCCTGTCCTCCTCCCCTCATCCCCAGCAAATTGCTGCCCCTCCCTGAGCCTGGTTCTGCCGTAGGTCTCTTCCTGTTAAAAGGGAGTTTTTCCTTCTCACTGTCGCCAAGTGCTTGTTCATAGGGGGTTGTCTGATTGTTGAGGTTTTCTCTGTATTATTGTAGGGTCTTTACCTTACAATATAAAACTCCTTGAGGCAACTGTTGTTGTGATTTGGTGCTATATAAATATAATTGAATTGAATTGAAAATTGAGCTCTTGGATAATGATTATGATAATTTATTAAAGGCACTTTGAAGCAAAATTGTCTAACATAACTCAGTGTTACTGCGATAGCCTGGCGACCTGTCCTGCCTTTTGCCCTGTGACAGCTGAGACAGCTTCCAGCCCTCCCACCACCCTGAATGGGGTTTGTGGAAGAAAATGGATGGATGGATGGAACTCATTGTTAGCTTCTCAGTTCTGAGAATTTGCTCCATTTTATGTCAATATACTGAATGAAGATTAATCCCTTGCTATAAGATTACTCCATTATTAGAAGTCAGCTGTTCTTCTCAGTGTTGGTTCTTCAAAAAAAAGGACTCACTTACTCATCTTTTTGATGCATCTATTTTTGCTTGTTATGTTAGTTATGGTTGATGATATGACATCTTCTGTCTCTATAGGTCTACTCAACCAAGATAAAAGTTGTCCTCTGCGATGTCACCTCCCATCCTCCTTCATCTTTCTTTCCACACTGTAATGGGTGTCATTCAACAGTGTTTCCCACTAAGAATGCAGAGAGAGAAAAAGAGAGGATGAGGGGAAAGAGAAGAGAAGGGGCTTAGGGATGCAAGATGGAAATATCAGAGAGAAGAGATGGAGGACAAGAATTGAAAAGAGGGTATGGTGATGTCACTGTCTGTGCCAATGGGGAGACTAGGAAAGCTCCATGAAAGCGGCTTGACTGTCCAACAACTGAGCCCCTCACTGCTGATAAGGGATGATGAAAGGAATAATGATGACAGTGGGGGTGCCAGTGGGTTACTATTTTTAGATGCATTCGGCTTGCTTGCTGTGTGTGACTACATATGAGCAATTAAATGATTCTTTACAAGGACCTCTTGATTTACACGCAGGTAATTTGTGCAGGCTTGTGCGTGGCTGTATTAATGCAAAGGTGAATGTGAAGGTATGTCCAAGGGTGTATGAGAGTGTGTCTGTGTTTCTCACATGGGTGTAGGTTTAAGCCACGTGCCATTTGTGCTGACTACAGAGTCAGGGAAGAGCTGCAGTGAGGAGCTCAACGTGCCCTCTTCATGAACGCACAGAAAATGGCTTTGCAACAGCTCTGTGTGTGTGTGTGTGTGTGTGTGTGTCAATACTGCGGATAGACATGTGGAAAAAGACTGCAGAAAGAAAGTGGAAGAGGGATGCACTGTAAAAAGAGACAAATCAAGGAGAGTTGTACCCGCATTTTTTTTTTTTTTTGTCCGGATACAGAGAATCTGAGTGCATTTTGTTAAAAAAAATGTTGAAATACAGACTTGCGTTAAGTGAGACTGGTAGTGCTGCCAGTGACTTAAATAACAGTTCACTTGATATATTTGATGCTGAAACTATCACCAAAATTGACCAGTCACTCCTTCAAGGTCCGGCTGTTTCTTGTGTTACTTGGTACATTCAGTTTTACATGTTTTAAATATTAAACCTTTTTCATTTCTGTTTGTCACACAAAACAGACAAAATATTCTTGATTTATGAAGAATGTTTTCAAAAACAGATTGCCACCTTTTTTTAAACTTAATGATGTAAAGCAATCAAATGATGTCTTTCCAACACTAACCTCCAGCCCATTCAACATGTTACTATATTATCAGGGTTACAGGTATACTTTATTATCTATTAATCTGTCTCCATTACCTCTAAAGAATTTAGCTGCATGTGAGTCCCAAACAAATCTTTGTTGACCATCATTTCAAACCCATCCTCTCTCTTAATATTGTGCATTTAGAAGCTTTCACATCACCATAGGTCTAATTGAAGAAGTAAGAAATGCAATTCTGTTTTCATATTAGCTTTCTGTGGCTGTCACAGCTGTGGCATTGTCCTGTCCGACTGAGCTGCAGAAATGTGGGCTGACTGGCCGAGTAATGGCTGAGATGTTTTGTGATGATTTGTTGCATGCTCCTCTCACACTCTGCTGTTTTACAACTTGATGAATTTTCTTATGTAAAATTGTGTATTTTCATCAGGATTCCATGTATGTGTTCTATGGATATCCTTTCTCTCACATACACAAAGAAACACACAGAAACCTTTACCGCTGGCAGCAGTACTCCAGCCTCACAGACACCAAGCAGGGCTGGTCGCATGGAGGAGTCTCTCTAAAGTCAGAGTGGAAACAGCAGGAGGGAAAGAAAGAAAAGGCTTGATGTGAGAGGGAAGGGTTGATGTGGGACAAATTTTGTCTCACCTCTAGACATCTCTACTTTCCTTTACAAAATAGTGCCTCTACACTCACCGGACACTTTATTAGGTACACCTTGCTAGTACCTCTTTTGCCTTCAGAATTGCCTTAATTCTTCCTGGCATAGATTCAACAAGATGCTGGAAATGTTCCTCAGAGATTTTGGTCCATATTGAAATGATGGCATCACAGAGTTACTGCAGATTTGTTGGCTGCACATCCATAATTTGAATCTCCTGTTCCACCAGATCCCAGAGTCTATTAGATCTGGTGACTGTGGAGGCCATTTGAGCTTTGTGACATGCTGTGTTATCCTGCTGGAAGCAGCCATCAGAAGATGGGTACAGTGTGGTCATAAAAAGATGGACATTAGGGGTGGGTGATATAGCCTCAAAATTATATCATGCTATTTCAAGGAAATTTGTGACAATATTTCTGACAATATAGAAAAAAATACTGAACAATGTTTTATTGGTGACTGCAGCTTGAAGGCAGCTGCATTTTTACTAAATTGTTGTCTCTTTGTTGTGTGTGCTGAGGATCATAAAGTCATGATTTTGCAATGTCGCTCTGTCATTGATACCGTGCAATGACACTTCTATATCTAAAAAATTTCTACCAATATTATTGTGGATGATAGGATATGGCACAGCCCTAAAGGACATGGTCAGCAACAATGCTCAAGCAGGCTGAAGCATTTAAACAATGCTCAATTGGTACTAAGGGGCCCAAAATGTACCAAGAAAATATCCCCCACATCATTACACCACCAGCCTGAACCATTGATACAAGCCAGGACGGATGTCGTTTATTCCAAATCCTGACCCTACCATTTAAATGTTGCAGCAGAAATCGAGACTCATCAGACCAGGCAACATTTTTCTAATCTTCTGTTGTTCAATTTTGGTGTTCCTATGCAAATTGTAGCTTCAGTTTGCTGTTCTTAGCTGACAGAAGTGACACGCAGTGTGGTCCTCTGCTGCTGTAGCCCATCTGCTTCAAGGTTCAACATGTTGTCCTTTCAGAAATGCTCTTCTGCATACTTTGGTTGTAGCGAGTGGTTATTTGAGTTACTGTTGCCTTCCTATCAGCTTGAAGCAGTCTGGCCATTCTCCTCTGACCTCTGACATCAACAAGTCATTTTCACCCAGAGAACTGCCACTATGGCTATATTCTCTTTTTCAGACCATTCTATGAAAACCCTAGAGATGGCTATGTGGGAAAATCCCAGTAGATCAGCAGTTCCTGCCCATCTGACACCAACATCTATGCTACATTCAAAGTCACTTAAATCACATTTCTTCCCCATTCTGATGCTCGGTTTGAACTTCAGCAGGCTGTCTTTACCATATCTACATGCGTAAATGCATTGAATTGCAAGAGTTGAACAGCTGTACCTAATAAAGTGGCTAGTGATTGTATATTACATTTTAGTCATTTATGTCTTTTTAAATATATATTACATTTCTAACAAGAAAGCCAGTCACCGGCTTTGTGTGAATCCAGTCTGTGAGTAAAAGTCCACACTGATGAAGCTGTCAGGAAGGGTATTTGTGATATGTGTTGATGCATGCTCAGTCATGCAGGTAAGGAAATCCCAGAAAGTTGATTCTGTTCATCTGGACATTGTGTTTTCAGTGGGCCACTGTATTTGTGATAATTCATTGCTGCATTTCTTTATCTAATGAATGAACCAAAAAGACAAACACAACAATGGAAATGGCAAAAACTTTCCCATCTAACTTGTAGGTGTCGCATTAAAGCTTTTTGAATGTAAATTTCTTTCCCTGTCACAGTTTTTGATGTAAGAGCCAAATCAGACAAATCAGTTTTTCTGTGGGATTTGACAGACTTAATGCTTTGTCTCTTACCCTCATAGCTCACTGGCTGCTGTTTTTGTCCCTTTCCCTCCTGAGAATATTACCCTTCAGATTCAATTTCCCCAGTGTGAATCTAATCAAGGATGCTCACAATAAAGTTTCATCTTAAGAGCATTGCAGCAGCCATCTATGTCAGCTTATTGCCTACATCCGTATTATGTGAACAGTCTCAGGAGTGTTCCAGATACCAGGATTTACTTTAGGTGCATTTAAAGTGTGCTTAGTAATAGGTAGTGCTACAGCATGTCTGCATGAAACCTTTGTGGCTCCTGTGGGAGCTGTGTAAAATCTGATCATTTGCCTGAAGTGATGGTTTCCTGCAGTCAGACTTAGATGTGCAGAGCAAAATAGGTGCAGTTCTTTTTAATAATGGTAAGTCTGAATGTTTGAAACACTTAAAATATAATGTTCCTTAACATTGTGAGTCCAAAACTTATTTTAGAGCAACTGTGTGCATATGCTATATCTGTAATGACCATATGTATGTACACATACACAGATGTACTTATGCCTGTGTAGTGTATGTGTGTGTGTTGAAACAATAACATACAGTTGTGAGATGGAGAGAGGGCGACTTGCTACATCTAAGGGGTTTAATAAGCGTTACATGTAGCACTGATAGAGAGAGCATCTGTCTCTCTGTCCCAGGAGGAAGCCACAGAAGGTGATAGTGCAGTTGTGATAAATGAGCACCAAAATCTCCTGCTCTAGTCGGCCAACTGCTGAGCACAGGTGTACACACGTAGAATATATGCACACATGAATAAGAACATGCACAAATACCCTTATAAAATGCAGCCTAGGATTTCTTCTTCAGTGTGTGAGAGCAAAATGTGTCATTTTGCATATTAAACTTTCATTAGGTTAGTTTTTCCTCTGTTTTGCTCTAAGCATATTATCAAGCTCTTTTGCAGTTCAATGAATCTCTGCATTCACCAGCTAGTTGGTAATAGTTTCTCTGTGCTATCATGCCATTGGTTTTACAGCCTTTTCTTCAGAAATCAGCGGCTTTGCAGCTTTATACAGGCTTTATACGGGGATATCTTTGCCTGAAAGCATCTGATAATGTGACTACCTTCTCTTGTAACCACATGAAAAATTGCTGACACAAATAAATACAAAGTTATGTGTCTCAGTAGTGGAATACGTAGCAGGAATATTTTTCTTTTTGCTTGCTTTTTACAGCTATTTTTAACTCTTTTGTAACCACATGTATTTATCAAGTGTTTATCATTTCTTTTGCTTTGCTTTGCATTGCCTCCAGACTTTTTCTATTAAAATGTATTATTTGACGATGTATGATTACAAGCTGAAAGCTTCAAAGCAGACAATGACCTCAGGCTTTTCGGTGAGCAAAAAA
>VUQS01033818.1:41298-54160 GCA_015108495.1 Heterochromis multidens
CCAATTTAATTTCTTTTTCTTTTTTTTTTTTTTTTTTTTTTTGCAGCTCCAGAGGAATACACTTGGCTTGTAACTGCTTAATTCTCCACTAAGTTCACCAGTTAGCTACTTAGGCCATCCGTTTGCTGTTTAATTGGAGCAGGTAGTGGAAAATGGGATATTAGAACTGCTTACTGCCTGCTGCATCTATACCAGAAATGCAAAAACATTTAGATTAAAGAAAAGAGCTCTTTGTAGCTGCAGGATGTCAGGTGTTAAGTCACCATTGTGATGTGACTCTTTCCGTATTTACATCAGTATTTGATCTACTGTTAATATAAAATTAGCTGCTCTAACAATATTACAAACTACAGCTTCAAAAAGAACTGAAGTTACAGGTGATAGATTATATTGTATTGGCTTGGATAGTTGTAGCCATCACTAGTGCTTAATATTGTGGTCCCCTTAATCTTCATGAAAACTGAAGACAGAAAAGTTGAAGTGGGAAACTAAAGGATTTAGAGAGTGACTCTGCTCATGCTTACACACCAGTGTGCACCAAAAGGAGACAGAATATGAACCCAGATGGAGAGTGAGATAGAAAGTGAGGATAGAGAGGAGAGGTGGAGGTGACTGCACCATCCTTTCCTTTCATCCCACCTGGCGGTTCCACCTGTGCCCCTCCAGAAAGCTCCTCTCTTCTGCTGATAGAGCTCAGGCTAGTTGCTGCTGGGCACAGAGCTGGCAGCTTCTTGCGATACATTATTAATCAGGATAAGATCTGCAGCACTCTCCTGTTCCTTCTCTCTCTCTGTGGACTTTTTACTCTCTTACTTTGGAAGACTCCTCTTCTATATCTGCACTCAGTTATGCTTGCTTACATGTAAAACCTCTCGCCCAGTTCTTTCAAGCAGCAATGTTTTATTTATTTGTTTTGAGGGGATTATAGGATTGCCTTTTTTTTTTATAGCGCAGCAAAAATATTTCTTAATGACAGTATTGCATCACTCTGGGATTAAGTAGTTTTGTAAGGACAGTGCAACATATAGCACATAACACATGGGATTTGGTAGTATGAGCTGTGAGACCATAAATAAAAACTACATTTATTTTGGATTGTTCTATGTTATTATTAAGCATGCCTTTCCTACTTTAATAGGAACATAGAAGAATTGGTGATATGGCTGGTTGATTGTAGAAGAGCATATTTGCATTAATTCATGTGGCCATTGCATGCCAAAATTTTATATTTTATCAGCATTTATAAGCAAAATTTTAACAGCCCGCCTTACTGGAAATACCTCTAGAAAGAAAATGATTCTATAACTGCTTAATGTTTTAATGCACTTTTCTACACTTTAAAGCTCTATCCCTTGTGCTTTCCTGCTATGGTCATTTAGGTCCTGTTGAAATCAGAGCGGGACACCAGATAAATCAGGTGTCTTATGGGATTCCTATAAGCGCTGTACCATCCACCACCTCAGTGAAAATGTGTTCTTGTTATAACTTTACTTGATTTTTTTTGCCTCAGGGCTTGAATTATTTAGTAGAGATCCATTTAGTTTAGATACTGTGTCAGCCTTTCACGAGGAACTATTGGCCTACTTTGACCCGTGACATTAAGAGCCTGATTACTTGACATTTATTCTGTACTTGAGGATAATGGGCAGGAAGGTGGACGATCAAGAGAGGAGCTGCTGCACTGCAGGGCCAAAACAAACGGGAACAATGAGTAGTTGTTTTGAGAAAGGTACTTGCTTCCTAATGAGTCTGTAATTTGCTCATATGTACTGTTATCACAAAAGGAGTGTGCTGGTCTTTCTGTGTAGCATGCTTATTAAAATGAAGTAAAGCTCTGTGTACACCACGTCTCTGTTGAGTTAACACAAGATCAGCCAGTTATATAGTATTTCATATATCCTAATAATGAAACTGGCTGCAATCTTTAATAGTATCTTTTATTTCCCTGACTTGATTTTGATTTAATTAATTGTAGAGATCATGCAGTCTGAAAAAAGGCCATTATAGTACAAGCCACCCGTTTGTTTCTTTTATGAGTAATCAGTAAAATAAAACACTTAAATAGTACTTTATTTTCCTCTGTTTTTGTTTCCAAGTTTCTGTAGCTCATGTCCATAAACTGTGAATGTTTTACAGGCTTTTTTGGTCACTACACATTTTTGAGACTATGAAGTGAGAGAAAAGTTCATCTTTAAACTGATTACTGACTTAAAATATCAAAAATAAGTTACATGTTTCTTCACAAATCATGATTTTATTTTTTATTTTGAGACCTTTTTTTAGTACAAGAAGAATACATGTTATTTATTGCTCATTTTAGACCCTTTTTCCACTCACATCTTGGTCATTGTGACTTCACAATACAAGTTTTTGGGCAAAACTCAAGAATTCACTTGCTGATTGTGGCAAAATTTAAGTGATTTCATTTAATTCAATAGGTCGAAGGTCAACTTCATCATTCACATCATAATCATACTAACACTTTTCTTTTCCGGATGCTTTTCAGCACTATAACTCATAAATAGATTGGAGGATAGATGTGAATTGTAACTTAGGCCTCAGTCACACAAGCCTAGAGACCATTTGACAACCTCTGGTCACTAGGGAAAAATGCAGGTTCCCAGACCAGCTGGCGAGTGGTATCTGGAGAATTGCTGGCTGTCGCTGCGTGAAGTTGGTCACAGAGAGGGAGCTGCACCAAAAACCTCCTTGTGATTGCTTTGGTCACAAGCAGATTGCCGCGGTTGCCCGTAGTTTGCATGGAAGATGCCGACTTGTCTGCAAACACTCGCTAAAAAAACATTTGCAAGTGTGATGCAAACCTGAAAATGGAGAACGTTCACCTTCAGAGTAAAAGTAAAGGCAAACTGTCTCCGTTTCCAGTTTGTGTCACGCTCTTCACAGTTTCACTACCGCTTAGCAAGTAGCTGGCAAGTGTTTGCAGACAAGTTGACATCTTTGATACAAACTACAGACGACCACGACATCCTGTAAATGACCAAAGCAATTGCAAGGCTGTTTTTGGTGCTGCACTTTTGCAATCAATTTCACCTAACAACCTATCAAACTCCCACACCCAACCACAAGTGGTCAGGGAATACTCATTTTTCCCTAGCGACTAGTGGTTACCATGGTGTTTCTGACAGGTCACTAGGCCTGTGTGACCGGGGCTTTAACTGGTTGGTGAAGCAGAAAACAATGATAGTTGATGTAGGCTGTCTTTGTGTCGATTTTTTATTGCTATCTTTGATTTTTATGGGTTGTGAATTCAAATGTGAATTCAAATGTGAATTCATCTGTGGTTGATTGTAAGAGTAAGTCCATGTACAGCTGGACGGTGTCATTTTGTCATCTGACTGTAATATATAGTCTTTCAGTAACCTACAATTACAAATCGCCTACAGTAACAAACAAAACAATCATACGGGGAATTATTAATTATTTTTGCACTGTCTGTGGATTCAACCAGTAGATTCACGTTTTCTTTTCTGTTCCCCTACTTTTAGTCTCTTTTTCCATTTCTCTTCTCCTTCTGACGCTATCTTTGTCAGTGTGCTACTAATAATGCTTGTGACAAACAATCTCTCTTATGTCCTGTTTTATCTCCTCTTTAATACAACACTTTCTTCAACTCGCAGTCCTGTTTCCTTTGGCTCCTATCATAAATGTCATAAATCAGTGCTGCCTTTTCAGCTGACGCTGTGGAGGACAAGCTGCAAATGTGGAGGGGTGACACCCTTCAGAGTGACCCTGCTCCAATACCCATTAGGATGGTTTAAAAGGCTATAAAGCAAGCAAATAAATATGTACTTTTTCTTTACATGACTCACACCGGTTGTCTTCTTATAGTCTTGGAGTTTGATGTAAAGTATGCTAAATCCTAAGAGGCTGCTAGTTAGTTGTTCAGAGACTATGAGTGTTGTTCTTTTATTACTCTAATCGACAGCGTAACGGTTTGAGCTCCCTCTGCGTGTCTGTTCACTGTCCCAAGACTCCCAGAGGCTCCACAGCAAGTGGCCTGTTATACTTACTTATCAGTAACTCTCTCCCCCTTTGCCTCAGTCTGTCTCCCCCACTCCTCCTCTTCTTCCTCCTCAACTCCTTCAACCCCCTCTCGCTGTCATCACTAGCCGTCTGCTACTTAATCCAATTATTCTTCTAAGCTGACACGCTCAGTAACTCACCACAAACTCTACGGTTGACGCCCCTGTGCATCAAATCCACACGTCTGCACACGCACACACACACAGACATTAACAAATACGCAAGCAATCTCCTCCACACCTGCTTTCACATGTACAGACTGAGACTAGGCTCCATTACTGCAGATATATGGCAGATATATTTTATACTTGCCTCATGCAAAGTGAAAATACAGTTTTTTCTGCTTCTTTTGTCTATTTTCAGGTGTCCTAACAGAGGCTTTGGCCTCTGCTGTCACTGTTTGATTCACTATACCCTTGAGCTGAATCTATCTATTCCTATATGGTGCTCTCCTCTTCCCTGCTGTGTGTTTAGCAGCATCTGTCTTCGCGGTTACAAAACCTGATGCAGAAGGTCCTGCTCCCTCTGTGTCTGTTTGCCTGTGTGCTTCTTTATCTATGTCTTTATGGGGATCAAATATTTCTTACAAATGTAAAACATGAGGAAAATTGAAGAATAAGTAGTTTTTTTCTGTTTCTTTACCCTTTAAAGGGATTTTTTGCAGGCTAGAACTTGGGTTTTCAGTTCAAAATATAATCAGGATTAACATCAAGTTACAAAGTTACAGTATAAAATACATTTGACTAAGGATTAAGACTGTGGTTTGAAGTTATAGTTAAGTTTGCATTGGGATGAGCCAGTATAAATGGTTAATTGCAGATCTTGTGAAGTGGAATAGGTTTGTTGAACGCTTAGACAAGACAGTTGTCCGAGAGTGTGTGTTGATGGCTGTACCCTCATATGTGGTTATGTAATATCCTCACTCTTCCTCTCTGTGTTTGGTATTGAAGTAGCCGGGCAACAGTTTGTGTGCTAAATGCCCAATGGTATGACAGCCTGCATCACTGCATCTTAAAAACTGTAAAGTTGCTTGCGTAAAGTAAATAGTAAATGTGCAGTAGCAGCCATGACAGGGTAATTAATCCCTGCATTCTGGGATTTCACCCCATTGCAAATTTTGACAAGTATTTCTGCCACAACGGGGCAGCAAGCCTCACGAAAGGAGCTGCGTTTGGTTGTTTTTGGTGCTGACACGACAACAGTCGAGGGTAACAGATGGGCCTTGGTGTGTGTGCGTGTGTGTGTGTGAGATCCTGTATGTGTGTTTCAGGGTGACCGGGACTAGAACTGGCTGCAGTATGTGTTTTATGCAAATTTTAGCTGAAGGAGTCTGAGCAGACGTCTGTCTGTCTGTCTATCTGTCTATCTGTCTGTGTGGAGACGTTTGGGAGATTGTCTCTTTTATTCTAGTCTGAGAGGAGCAGACAGTTGTCCCTTCCTGGAGAAAACAAACATTATCTGGTTATCTGATCAAGAGTTCACATAGTTTTGTTGGCTTTTTTTTTTTTCTAAATTACTTTTGGTTACGTTTGGCCACTCTCGCTGTTTCACACCTTTTTGGATTTATTGCTGTATCTGTATTCATGTTATGAAGAAAGCTGATATTTCCTTGCTGAAAGTGCTGAAATATGATAGCACATGCATTGTCATCGGTGTCTGTATGTTATTTTTGATGATTTCTGCTTGTTTTTTTCCTGTGGTGATGTGTTGTTCGGCACATGTGTGGTTACACATTTCTATAGGAAAATTCAGAGTAAGTACACTACAGTTTTGTTCTGGTGCCACTTGCACAAGTGTGATATAAAGGAATCCCGACTCACTCCAGTGTGTAAGTTGCAGCTTTCCCACAATGACACAGCTGATCCATCTGTGAGCCAAAAACCACCAACACCAGACCCACCTCCATCGCTATCATAGTGGTGTTGTCTACCACCCACCTCGTGTCGTGCTACATGTTGCTCATACCACATCCTAACCTGACCTGTTTCCCACAGGGAGTTTTTTTTTTTTTCTGGGGGAGGGAAGGAGGGGTTTGACAAGCAAGGTGGGATGGGATAGGGTGGGGCAGAGTGGGGGTGGTTCCAGTTCCTGTTCTCTTCCTCCTCTCCCGCCACCTTGTTTTCTCTCTGTGTCTCAATTTAATGTTCACCTGTTCCTCTTTGAATCTTTTTCATTTCCTTGTCATTGTTTTCTGTCCGCTCTGCTTCCCTCCTCTGCCCTCCCTCTTCCTTTCTGTCTCTCCATCTCTGCTTCTCACTGCTGCGATTAACTGGGCTCTGTCTTTATGTCGTATGTCCTTTTAGGCCCACGCCGTGCATCGCTGGCTAATCGATCAGGACAGTAGTGTGAGCTCTGAGATGCCGGATGGCCAAGGAGTATGGCACTATGATGATGAAGTAAATATCTGCAACACGTATATCTGGCTTTTCCTATTTCTTTATATCTATATGTATTTATATATATTATGTATTTATGACCATGTTGTATCTGTCACTTAAAAGTTTGTGTCACTGTTGTTGCTCTGCTGTTGTTGTTGTTTTTTATCTTTATCTCTCTTATTTTTTTGTGATGTGTTGCTTATGGTATTGTAGTTCTGATTCCTTTGACTTTCTAGTGTTGCCGTTGTGATGTGAGCTGATTCAGTCAGGTGTCGTGGGATCAGGCTGGAGCTTTTTCTTTGTTCCTGTCTTTGCTTGACGTATCGTACTAACGTGCTGTTCTTAATTTTTTTTGATTTGGTTTGTTGTTGTTTTGCGTTCTTTCTTTTTAGTTACACGTAATTCTATATAACATTAGTGTGTATCTGTATCGATATTAATCTCTATATCGTCTCTGTGATTTCTCTGAAATTAATGTTCTCAAGCAGCATATTACAAGGCAAGAGTCCACGGGCAAAATATAGCTTTGATATACTTTTCATAGGCTCCATACAAGTTACAAATAGGTTTGTGTTTTCTGCTATAAAAAAAAAAAGTACTTTGCACAACAGTTCACAGTAGAGATAACAGACAACAGTCCAAGTATTTTTCCTGTGGGTTCTGATTTCTAAAATATGCTTGTGTCATTCTGTGTTCGTGTTTAGGGTTAGTTTAAAGTTTGTGTGGGTGTGTTTGTGTGTGTGTGTGAGAAGTGCAGGGATGTGTTTTGGTTGGGGGTTGATCTCTTTGTTCTGTGAGTTTGTGTGCATGCTTTTCCGTCCTTGCATGGCTTCAATCTGTGTATTAGTAGAAAGTATGAATGTCTGTCTTGTGATGTTCCTGTTAAGTGCTGTAGGTGTTGTGGTCGTGCCTGCCTGCCTTTGCTCGTGCCTTTGATGTGTCAGTGTTGTGTATTGTGTCTGTGTGTATTTTCTGTGTCACTGTTTGTCATGTGCTGTTCCTGTGTTTTGTCTGTTTTTATCTGTTTAAACAGTTTGGGATAGGTTGCCCATGGTTTTATTGCACCTCATCTAGTAGATGATCTTGAATCCATTGTCACTTGTTGGAGGAAAGATCATCTAAGTGCAATAAGACTGCCGGGAAACTTGTTCCAGACGACTCTTGCCCCTGATGATTTCCCCTCAAATCCTAGCTCCCCCTTGCTCTCTTGTGAAATTCCTAAAGCTACTCTCCTTACCTCCATATTGCTCCCAAACACTCTGGAGCATTATTGGGTTAGTCTTCACAGAAGCTCAGTTAAACCTTTCTCATCTTACAAAGTTAAGTATGTAAATCATTTGGAAGTGCAGCGACTTAAGAACAAATATTTTTAAAAAAAGACAAGCTGAACACATTGAACACAGTCAAAGAAACACACAAAAGGCAGGTGAATTTAAGCCATCATGAAAAACAGCCCAACATACAACAATATGGAGTCTTTCCCTTGGTGACGCTCTTGAATGCAAGTGCACTGGCCAGTTGTATTTTTCCTTTATTGTTATGAATATCCTTTTACCTTTGTGTGAATGTGTGAAAGGTGATATTTTTTTTTATTTCTCTCTGTCACGACTATAAATATATTGTTAGATCTATAGTTCATGTCCATATAAATCCAGTGTAGTGTTTGTCAGGTTATAAATATTACCATCTTGGGAAACCCTAATGGTTTATTTAAAACATAAAAGTCATCAAGTGGGTAGTACAATAAAGAGTCCCTATGTTCTTTTGGGAAGGGTTATTGTTATTGCTGGCTGCCAGCATTGTCATGTAAGCACCTTTTGCCTGAGTAAAAGTCTTCTCATGTGCCCTTAGCTATTGCAGCAGAGGAAAGCAGTAGTGGCATAAACCAAAACCATACAACAGGACACCTGCTTCCCTAACTAGTGGAGACTAGAGTTTACTGCAACTTAGGTTTTATTTTTGTCGCTCCAGCAATTTGTTCACTTACTGTAGAACTGAATATATTTATTTTCTAACACTGTATATCTGAAAATGTAATAAAACGGACAACGTCTAACATAACAAAGCAACAAATGTGAGCACTCTGATTATACAGTTTCTAAACAAACCACTGGTTTAGTTTAATCATAGACTGTATATAAAAGATGGATGTAACCACACTTCACCCATTTGTCCAATTTTAGGAGCCAGGAATGCTAGCAAGCTAACACAGCAAGTTAGATTAACAATTTGCATCCATATAGGCCTTGTAACTGCTGTGGTGGTGCATCACACAGACACAAATACACATTTAGTACTTGGTAACATACAAATATAATACTCGAATTTCACTCATCAAACTGGAGCACTCACTTAGTACAATTAAATGAATAGCAAGTAATAAATCTTTCAGATAATTGCATCAAAAGGCACCAAAAGACACCAACACCACAAACACAGTTAAGAGGTCCAGTTCAGTGATTCTAATTAGTGAGGAAGCCTAGCAGAGGGTTAGTAGCTATAGTCATCTGTGTTAGCATCAGCCTGTTTTTCTGAACAGCCACTCAATCTATTAATGCAAACTTTAGGAATAAATTTTAACAAGTCTTTTATAGAAACATTCATCCACTGGACAGTTGTTATGAAGGGAAAAATTTGTTTTAGATATAAAACCATTTTTCGTACCAAGCTGTAAACATGTCTCTGCTGTAAAGTTGGCCTTTTAACATTGAATTGACTCACTTTTAGAGGCCATTCAAGGAATTGCATTATATATAAATACACAGAAGAGAAACCATATGTCACTGCACCCCTATTGAGCTATACATGCACAACTCACAGCTACAGTAGGTCAACTTGGAAGTTTGGATCTAAACGACATTAAATCTTTGTCACAATTTGACCAGCAGCAATTTTCCTTTTTTCCCCCCACTTTTGCTCTTTTTTTGTAAAACTTGATGTCTAGAAAAATCATTTTTGCCTCTGACATCCCGATGTAAAGTCTAAGAGCTGGGTGAAGCAGAATAACTGCTTCCTTTATGCACATGCTTTGCAATTAGTAGTGAACTGAAGGTCCGCCATGTAAGAGTGTGGCATCTATATTCAGAGTACCTAACTGCTCTTGTTTGTTACCTGGTTATACCTAGTTTTAGCATATGTTTAACCAGTAGAACCAAAGCTACAAAAATTAAAACCTAAGTTGTACTCCAGCTGCTTTTATTGTTCTTAGCTGTCACAGCAAATAAGTCCAAAAGCATTGATCTGCATCATGCCAGTCAGCAGCTTGGTGATATAAAACTCTCCCTAAACCTCAGACAGGTTCTACAAACCATGACTCTTACCCTGAGCTGATGTAATTTACACAAAAATCCATCCCTTCATCCAACGCTCCATCCTACCCTGCCCCCTCCTGTACACAGATTTGTGAGATGTCAAAGGTCTGTGTAAAGGGCCCAACCCCCGTGCCACCATTGATAGTAACTAGGGCTGGGCTGGAGAATATCCCTTATCATCCCACAGCTCTAATTACCCCTCAGTGAGTCCTTGGAGACAGATGCTCAGGGAGCCAAGCCCCATTCGTCACAGTACGGCTGCATTGTAGATTTAATATGAAATAAAGCAAACTGTCACACTCTGCTCTGTCACATAAATTCCCCTCTGTCTCAGTTTCTCTTTTCCAGCTGCTCCCCAGCCCACTGTAGATGTAGACTACATTAGGAAGCCCATTCATATCCAGCCACCAGCAGTTGGCTGTAATTTGTTTCGGCTAGGGGGGCAGAGTGTAATTTACATGTGAAAGGCCACGGCGCATTCAAATATTGTAACTCACGTTTTTGTCCCAGGGTTACTGATACCAGCTTCACAGAATTCAGATTAAAGGTTTACTGCTATTGTGCCAGACTGCAGAAGTCGTGTAATGTCTCAGTTGGCTTCAGCCCAACGTTAAAGAGGAGACAGGAGAGCAGGACTCTCCTCGTCTTGCTGACCCATTAGGAACTGATCATTTCTGGCTTTTTGCTATAGTAAGATGCCTCACGGGAACAATCTGGCCTATAAAGAATACTTTCAATGGAGCCATGCAAAGCTACGTAACTACAACCTAAATTACTTTCTGAATGCAAGCCACACCTAGTAAGTGAACACATTTATAATGGTGTAAGTACTGCGAATATGTATGTCCCTTACCCAGTCTGTCGGCACATTTTATAAATCCAAAAGATATTTCTCCCTTATACAAGTAGAAATGCACAGTTCTGACAGGATAAGCATAAGGCTGAACTTCCTACTTGATGTTTAGATTTTAAGGATTTAAGGAAGCCAGGACTAGACTAAGCGTGGGAGCTTAACCCCACTCACTCACTGTTATTACATACCTCTGTTTATTTATTTTGATTAAACTTGGGATTATTTGCCTTCAGATAACTCATGTACCTTTACCCACTATTTTTATGATTTATACATTGGTTGACCTTTTCAGCTGCACCATTTGTTTTTATTTTTTTTCCACCCAAAGGCATCTTAGATATCATCATCACCATTTGTGTGTATGTTTACTTGACAAAAGGGGAGAGAGAGAGAGAGAGAGAGAGAGAGAAAGTGAGCAACAATTAATGTGCATGCATGCGTGCATGTGCATGTGTTTAAGGTGAATGCGCAGAGTGCATGGTCAAAGGTGGAAGTATACTCCAAAATAAAATGCCCGCTGAAAGCCCTCTGCGATCAACAATTTGTTAGGCACTTCACGCTGCAGTTTTTCCGTCATATACACAGGAGGTCTAACAGTGGGCACAGCTTCCCAGTCCTGTATCCATATTCCTGCTTCCACCCTGTCAGCATTATCAGTGATGAAGACCTGGTGACCTGCCTAAAAATAGAGCCAGCAGAGAACGACTGAAATAAAAAAAAATATGTATATATATACATATTAACACTGACCAGGACACATCTCCTCAGTGTTTCAGAGACAGAATCTCCCTGTTTGACATTTTCATGTGAACCCTGTTCATGTTCAGCACAAACCTAGGAGAGAAAATCTCTGCTCCCTGTACCAGTGATATTCAGTCATTTTTATATCCTTTCATTTGAATTTGCAACAGTTAAAGCAGGCTACAGATTTACCCTGACAGCTTAAAATGATCATTTTATTCACAAGGAAGTAAATAAGATGCCCAAACAAATTCAGACACCTTATGTGCATTTTGTTATGATATAACAGCATCATTGTGTCATGGCATCAGTTGCTATTACTGTAAAACATTTTCAAGTCTCTTCCTGTATTTTAGTGTATGCCAATGCTACTAGAAGTTAAAGTTTAGACATAAAAGAGCACATAAAAAATGATTTGACTTACAGATATCTGGTTTAGGTATCAGAATCAAATTATGCATATATAATATGTACAAGACATGAACAGCCTATCATTATGGTTTGTAATCAGTATGTGTTTCTGATTTCTCATGTTTTATAGTGGCCTCAACCTGATTCCTCAGAAAGCATGTCAAAAGGGGCTTGGCATAAATGTGTGTCTACCTTGGGCCTCTAACGGTTTGGACTGAGTTGCATATCTGCTACATTTGATTGTACATACAGTTTATAATGTATTCACCCTACTTTAATGACCAGCTTCGGTCACCACCCTCAACTATTCTAAGAAAATGTATAAACATGTAAACTTCCCTAACAACATGGTCTGATGATACGTTGCACGACCTTGTTCAGTTTGAGTATACCGCTGCCTGAATTGTATGCTTGCATTATGGAAGGTTGCTGTGCGCTGCATATACCCCTCAACCACAACATTAAAACTACTAACAGGAGAAAGGAGTATCAGTAGTTCAGTTTTAGGAAAATGTGTTTTCTTTGGCTTTCATGCAGATGCAGATGTTACTTTGGTATGCGCCACCAACTAACCACTTGCTGCAAACCAAGCAGACCCCTTATGGCAACAGCACTCCCCGATGGCAGCAGCCTTTCCCAGCAGAACACTGAGCTCTGCCACACCCTAAAAATCCTCAGGAATGGCTTGAGGAACACAACCAAGAACCCCAAGTATTAACCTGTCTTCAAGCTTCCAAGATCCTAATCCAATTGATTATCCCCAGGAATGTCAGAACAAGCCCAATACAAAAAGGCCCCAACCCATAACCCACAGGATCCAAATGATCAACTGCCAACATCCCAGTGCTTGGCACAGCAGATACCCCCAGAGGTCCTGTGGGCACTGTTTTGGCAGCATGACGGGGACTGACACAATATTAGGCAGGTGGTTTTAATGTTGTGGTTGATTGGGGTATGTGTGTGTGTGTTGAATGCAAGGAGTGTGTGTTATGCACCTGCATGTAATGCACTGTGGGTGAATGTGTGTGTGTGTGTGTGTGTGTGTGTGTGTGTGTGTGTGTGTGTGTGTGTGTGCATGCGTGTGTGTTTGTATAATGTTTTGTTGTACTTTCTATTTCCCCACT
>VUQS01033819.1:2045-21595 GCA_015108495.1 Heterochromis multidens
GTATATATATATAAAAAATAAAAAAAAAATATATATATATATATATATATATATATATATATATATATATATATATATATATAATACATGTCCTTAGATAATTAATTTCAGAGTAATTCGTGTTTTTAAGAGATTTGAAATCTATAAAGCTGTAGTAAGTGAGTTTAGTATTGATTGTGCTGGTTAAGGCTCTGCTAGACAACATTATTTTGTGAAGCTAATCTTTTTTGCTTTTAAGGACAAAAGTTGAGCTGCAGGAGAAAGAAATTACCGCCTTTGTGTTTTTAAAATACTGTGATGTCAGATGGAAAATCTAAGCATACAGGAAGTGGCTCATCAGATTGTAAGAGTGAAAGATAATCTGTTTTTCAGCAGTGGAATAAGAAAAGCTCAGGTCACTAACATCAGGGGCTAGATGTATAAATGGTGTGTACACATGAAAAGTGTGTGTACACTGTTACCCAGGCATAATGGCACAAACTGGCATTCATAAATGATGAGACGTATTCACCTAGTGCAAACTTTACAGCAGTGCCTAACGTATCAGAGTCAGCTGATGTGATGAGGAGATTAAATACACGATTTCAGATGCAACCTTAGGTTCAGTCAGGGGTGCATTTAGTAGCTTAATCGTTTATGAATAATCATGTTCATCACTCTTATTAACATTCAAGCGTTTTATTTTCCCATGTCTGTGGTCTTTTTATTTTATCCAAAGATCTGAAGTGTTTTCCAATGAATAATTTACCAATTTTGGTATTTGATTCTGATCATTAAGATGCCACTTAAAATGATGGTTTACAGGTTTACATGCCTAATGAAAATTGTTTTGCTGCAGCTGGAGAAACTCATTGACACAGCTGAAATGGCTGTTTGTCTTTGCAGTTCTTCACACTGACAGATGTAATGAGCAGTGGTGCAACTACGCGGACGATATGCCATGGCAGATAAACTGTGGGAGGCAAATCAGGCTTGTGCACATCTCCCAGTATGACAATGATTGACATTTATAAACAGCTTTATGAATCAGATGAATAGAATGCTTGTTTTATGCATTTGGCCCAGCTCTTTTGTCTTCTTGAAGTGACCTTGGCAAATATGCAATTTATAGTTCAGTGAAAGCAAATGATCAAAGACCTATGCCATTCAAAGCTTAAGGAGTGAACCATCCATCCATCTTCTTAACCACTAATCCAGTTCAGGGTCATAGGGGGACTGGAGCCTATCCTAGCTTTCATAGGGCAAAAAGTGGAGTATATCCTGGACAGGTTGCTAGTCTGTTGCAGGGCAGGAATGAAACAAAAAAAAAAGCTGAGAAGTTATGTATGTTATGTATGTGATGACTGAATGAATAAATAAAATATAAATAAATAAATAAAATATCAAATATCAAAAAATATCAGATCGCCACATCGCCACTAAACTATTATTGATTAATTATTCAAATTTTAAAGGTGACATCTTTAAAGGACTTGAATTGTCTTTGTTTTTACATTTGAGAAGCTGAAACTAGAAAATACTTTGTATTTACAGTAATTTGATAAATTACTTAATGAATGAATAAATCAATGACTATTTCTTTTCTTTCTGTTACAACTTTTGAGACCTTTTCAGTATATGTAAATATTAACTAAACGTGTCTTTGCTGCCACGGTGCTTTCTCTTTCTAACTAACTTAATTCACTGGCTCATTGATCGCACCTCTGCTTTCTGTATTGAACACCCTTCTAAAAACATAGATCTCTGAGCAGTGTCTGGGGGATTGAAATGTTTGAGGTCCACTTTATACGCCTGAGTTCTTATTCTTCCTGCAATGAACTTTTTTCATTTCTTCTCCTCAGCTGTTTTTTGTCATTGCTGCTCCAGGGTAGCTTTATGAACCTCTCCTCATCCAATACTGTGATTTGGAGTCATGCCTGGAGTTTTGTGCAGCAAAACGATGCCATAGAAAAACAAGGCAGTAGGGGCAGTAGCAGGTAGGTTGATCCAGTAACAGGCCAGTTTCAGCCCCTGGACCAGCAGCTATAATCTGGTTGGGAAAAGAGCACACTTCGCCCTTGATACCCTAACCCTAATTAGGCATGAGTATAAGTAATGGTTTTATAAAGAAATGTACCGTTTAGAAACTTCATAACATACAATGATGCCATTTACGAGTTTTAAGGATAAGATGATTAGCTGTACATATTATTCAGAACCTTTGTAGTGCTGAACTATTTCTGTTTTTTCAAAACATAAGTGGCTCTTACAGAGAATGTTACATTAAGCCAGAAACACATCACTGTTCAACAGTGTGTGTCAAAATAGCCAACTGTATTATTTTCTATGTACAAGCCCACGCCGGCAGCAGCTAGGCCAACCACATATCGACACACCATACCGCAGCACTCCACAGCACTTCACGCCTGTGCTATTTCCAGGCTTGCTGGTCCTGAAAGACCAAAAAAAACAAAAAAGACAGATTTCTTTTCCTCTCTCTGGCTCCCATAGCAGCTCCATCTCCTCACTTCTTGAGATAGAAGTTGTTGAGTTTGAGAAATACGCCAAGCTGTGTGATAAACAATCATGCGATTACAAACAGAGTGCCAAAAAAGATATTGTCTTGGAGTTTAAGTAGTTGGTGTCCACTGCAGACAGAAGATGGATTTATCCATTGTGATGTCACTCACTGGCTTGTGAACTGTGCATTTTTAAGCCTCGTCTACAGCTTTTGAGCTAGACATGACTATATTTAGATGAAAGGGTGGATCGGTAAGTTATCAACTAAGTCTAGCAAGCTGTATTCATAAACTGTACCAGGACAATGCACAGACACCTATCTGTTTATACGTGGAAGTCCACACAGGAGGTTTATGCTAAACATAAACTAACAAAGGATGCCAGGTGGAATGGAAGACAGAGCCCTGAACAGTTCATCTGGTCCATTTTTTATAACCTGGAAGGCCCATGTTAGCTACATCAACTGACAAACCTCCCATCTTAGGCAGTTGTTGTCTAATGTAGGCCTGGTCTGAGGAGCATCACAGAGCTGACTAACAGACGGATAAAATACTAGAATTTCACCTAATCTGAAGCATAAACTTCTTGGATGGATTGTAGGACACAGCAAGCCACATTATTTATAAGATAATTTCATTAAAAATACTCCAAACGCTGTCAAGATCACAAGCATAGTGGAGAGGTCCACTTCAACTCGACTTAGTTGAGGTAAAGAGACAGCTAGTGTCTGCAACTTTAGGCTTTTATAAAATCCAAATGGGTAAGTTATAAAAAAAAAATTCTCCTTGCACAGTTGTTATGAAGGGAAAACTTTGCTATAAAGACCAATATCACTTTTTGTGCCAGGTGTTTTTCTGTAATTTTTGGCATTTATATCTGTGGAATCTTAATGTTGGAGCCAGCCTCAAGCAGCCATTCTGCAGTTTGCTACAGCTCCAAAGGTTTCTCTTCGACTCCCCCATGACATTTGTTGTCCTGCACATAGACGCTGCACTGTGTGGCCCATCACACTTTAAAGTGGTGGCCTTTCAGTCTTAATGTTACTGGATTGGTGAGTTTAAAGTGTCTCTTAGAGCCTGTCAGTCCTAAAAGTGCATAGGAAGCACCGCTTATCCTTTTGGAAACCAAATCAGCTGCCAAACAGCTACGAGTTACTGTTGTCACAGATGTTGAGGAGCTCAAAAAGACTGGAAAAAAAACTGTCAGAGAAAATTATTTTGAATGTTTCCAAGAGCCTGACAGGACAGTGTGTGAGTGAGAGACAAGCTCCACAAATGTGGGATTTACTTTATGCTCTTAATAAAACATGACGTAAATCCCAAATTTCCTTTAATGCTAGAGCAGTGCAGACACACCAGTGAGTATAAATGCAGACAACGACATCACCCGCTACGTCGTAGGCTCTGCAAGGATTCAACACAACACTATAAATCAAGCTTATCTGGAGTAATACTCTACTACTGTGCCTCTTTTCAGTGAAACAGTATAAAGTGACAGTTAAAGACCCTCCCAGCATGTCTCTCCTCTTATTCATTTATTTATTTATTCATAGGTTACGTCCAGGCATCCAAACGAGATAAGAAGTTTGCCACCTGCGCTCCAAACTTCTCCTACGCTTCACTGTGCGAGTGTCTCCGCCGTGCATTCATCTACCGCCAGCCTTCGCCAGTGGAGACCGTCCTCTTCAACAGGAAGCAGGGCCGTCAGGTAGGACAGGTTGCCAAGCAACAGGTGGCCAGCCTGGACTCCGACAAACCAATCCTGGGCTTCAGAGCGACCAATGAGAGACTGTACATCCTGACCTCCAGTAATCTCTTTGTTCTAAAGGTCAATAATAATTAGATTTGGGACTCTGTTAGATTTTCATCTCACTACCCTCTGAGAGGTCTATCATTCCACACTGAAGGCTGATTATCTGCTTGAGCTGAAAAATGATCCTTTGTGCTTTTTGTTTGGGATGAACCCCTCCTTGTATTTCCCTTTTCAAATGTCTTCTGTGTGTTACAAAATGTCTACATGATCAAGAAGTGAAAAACCATGTTCTTACAGAAAATAACTATGGAAATAAATGTTTCTTTAATTGATTTTTTTTCCCCGAGTGACTATATTACTGACATGAATGTAGATGAGGCGAGACATTAAGGGCAGAAACATTTCTGGACTATTTTGCTTCCATAACAGGACTTTTTTCAGACTAGTGTGGAAAAAGGTCCAAAATATACATTTAAGTGTTTATTTTTATGCACTTTTTTTTGCACTTTGGTCACTGACTCATTCTGAAAATTAGTTTTAGTGAATTGTTGTCATTTTAGAGATGTTGAAAGCATAGCACCATGCATACCATAATGTGTTGGATATCTGGCAGTCAGCTAAACAGTGTGAAGATACCGGATCAGCTCAGTCTCACGTGTTAAACCCCAGTGTATTGCACTGATTCACTGATGCTTTGCTTCAGCTCTTCTGGTCTCCACTCTCAACACTTATCAAGCTCATCTAGCGTTACAGCTTTAGGCGCGATCTGTCACTGTGTTTGTAGTTCATTAGTTGACTGACAACAATTCTAAAAATGGGGGGAAAGGATGCAGGTACACACTGGCTTATTTAAAAGTCCTTGCCCGTCGTGCCACGGCATCACTTCCTGTGGTCATGTACCTGTAGCCTCTTACAGCCCACTCTGTCACATAATCAACTGAAGAATTTTCATTTCTGTTACTTACATGAATGCTAATTTCCAGTAAAACCAATGGAACTTTATACCTTTAAAGGCGTTTTTCTCAAAATGAGATGAATAATTTTTTCTTAAATCATGCTCTGAGCCAAAGATCTTCATTTTAGTAGCATCTACCTTCATAAAGCTTTCTAGTTCTAGTCCTGTTTCTATTCTGAAGGTTTTTACAAAGTGTGAACTACACATTTTAATTCTCAAAACAAGGCGAATATAGATTTTGTTTGTTTGTTTGTTTTCCTGGCAGTATTTTCTGATTTATGGGGTGATTAAAAAGATAAATTCCCCTCTGTAAAAACCTTTGACTGAAATATGTCAAATCAAATACAAATTTTGAACCTGGCTTTGTCCAATATTGACATTAATATAATATAATATAATATAATATAATATAATTTTAGGTCATAATGTAACACAAAATTTCAGAAAACTTGTAATACATAAAACATTAGTCTTAATATAGTAATCACTTGGGGTAGTTCATAAAATATCTCGTATTCTACGATCACAATAGGAAAAATGGCTTGTAGACAGCAGGACGGCATAAATTATTGTGACTGTGTGCAATGAACTTGTCATTTTGTTGCCTTTGAAATTGTTGCTTTGAAGGCCGGGACCAGGTCTGCAATCACTCGCAGTCAGTTGCCATCTTCAAAGTGACTTTGGTGCATCAAGATAGCAATAAAATAAGACAGAATCAGTCTAATATCAGTTGAATGGGGTCAAGTTGGCAGTTACATGGACTCTGTGACGATAATGTGATTACTGTAACTGTGATAAATCTGCGAAAATTGCAAATCTTTTTGCTGATGTCTGCATGCACAGAAATTCACATTAAATACACTCAGACTCATAGATTTGAAACAGAAATTCTTCCACAAATAGTGATGTGTTTGCTGCAGGTCAAGGCTATCACTGCGAAATGACATAGGCGCTTGGCAACCTTGCTTTACCATAGGAATATAACCAGAATACAACCAGTTGAGTTGAGTCCCCTATTGCAGAGACGCACGGCAGATGAGTTGTTCATGTAGATGGCAGTTATTTGCAAACCTTTTCCAATCTGTCTGATAATGATTGCAGTAAGTCCGAGTTGGATCGTGACTGTTTGGAGACAAGTTGCCTCCCACCAGGTGACCTGTCCAATTGCAATCTAAAGTGGTTGCCAAGAGGTTGCGCGTAGAACACCCTCCACCTCTGGTCACTGCAACTACTTGTAATCAGTCTCTGACAGCAAGAAACTTCAATGCAATCACTGGGCACCACTGATTTTTCCTAGTTGCAAGGAGGTTGCTGTCCTATTTTTACACTAATGTGATTGAGCCATTAGCTCCAGTTTTTACCCAGACATTTACCTGTCACATCTACCCTCAAATGATCTGATCATATTTTTGAACAATGACTTCTGTTATTAATATATATTTCATATCAATGCATTTTTACTGGCTTATTTATTTTTATCCATGAAATTAAATTCTATAAACAGAATGGTGTAAATTTCTCATAATGAATAAGTGACTCATTGGAGGCTGCTCGGTTGTAGTATTGTGTCAGATGGTCAGTGAGGATGCGAACGCTCAGGAAATCCCTCTCTTTGGCTCGTTTTGCAATCATCAGAAATATGAAAGAGACAGTTATTAATTTCCATAAATTTCCATAAACATGTTTCACACATCACACTGGCTTCTGTTGCATCAGCCTCAATCTTGGACAGAGTGGTTATTCTTAAAGCCTAAAATCTCAAGAGGCCTAAAAATGCAATCATGTCGTCTTCCAAAGGTACTTTTTTTTTCTCATCTTTTTTTTTGGAGCCGGGCAACATTTAAATGGAAATGCTGCTCTTGTCATACAAGCAACTTATGACATAATATTTTGTGTCTGATACATTTTTCCTCTGATGTATTAAACTGGAGAAATCGGAGATGGATAATGGAGTTCACACTCTAAACTTTTGTACGTTTTCTCCAGCATCAAACACAAGAAGAGCAGCAGTTTGGATTAGCTGTATATTTTTCGCGTCTTTATGGCAAAGCTGGAGTCTTGCCTTGCTTGTTCAGCAGTAACCTTTTCTTCTTCCTTTTTAAGAAACCCTGAAGAAGGCCGCTCACACAATCGACCAAGAAATACGCAAAGGTTCAAGAGAGACACTAATGGTCTTTTTTGTAAAAAGAAAGGGATGGTCCGCTTGCTGTTTTTGTGATTGTAACACAAGAAAAAGCAGTGAGAGAGACACACAAGCAGTAGAATGAAGGTTTGTGAAGGACTGGCTCTGAAAAAGCACAAAGCTTAAACACATCACCTTTAGCCCCTGTGAGAAATGGATCCATATTAGTGTCTTTTCATGTTCAACTAAAGGTAACAATAAACAGAAATCAGCAAGTCAGCGCTTGCTGTCTGGTAAAACTTGCAAATATTCACAAATTATAGGAGAATAGCTCTAACCAATTGTGGTATTACCTATATTGATTCCTTGAGATTGCCAATGTTGCATGAAGTGGAACAACTGATGAACACTGCACGTCTTAATAAAACTACATAGTCAAAAGCAGTTTGCCTGAGCAATTTAGCTTTTTCTCAAAATGGGCAATTTTGTAAAGTCTATCCACAATTTGTGTCCTTGGTTCCCTTGGGTTGTGATGCTTTTTGAGCCATTTGTCTTGACTCTACAAAGACTCACAATAGACTGTGGGTAATCAGCTTTTTCTAGTTTCTATGTAATTGTTTTGCTCCGGAAAATCCAGTTTCACTCTGTTTTTATTTAATTTTGTGTGCAATTGCATTAGGACGCATCGCTTGTTTTTATTAGCTGTACCAGCATCCCTAGATTACTTGAAGGCAGCCTGTCAAAGCTGCTAATGTCTCTGAGGATAGGCTGTGTGTTTACTCAGACACAAAGGGAAAAAAAAACATGTTGTCAAGCCATCTAGCCACAGAGAATTGGAGAATGAGAAATTGTAACTGCTCACCATTTGCATTTCCCAAACCTTAATATTGCTGTTTTCAGGTAAACAGCACCTCTGTTTACAAACTCAAATTTTTGGGAGATTTATTAAAAGAGCATTTTCATAACTAACAGCCATAAATTTGTTAAAAATCTAATCAGTACCCCTGAAAGAGTTTCACTCGCTGCAGGGTCAGTCTGACTCTAAATTAAAATCAAGTTTCCTGAGACGGCGACATGCAGCTGACTCATATTTCGCCACCAGAGTCTGTTTTCTCAAATACACTGTGCAATACCTGTGCACACTCACTCACACTCACTCATATAAAGAGACAGATACATCATAATGAAATAGGAAAGGCAATAAGGATGGTGCAGTGCTGGCAGGCAACAGAGACATATAGCATTTCAGTTGAAATAACAGTGTTTTTATAAGACTCAGTTAAATTAATTCACTTTATGAAATTGCTCTTCAAGGTTAACCGATTAAAAGTCTGAAGAAGAAAGCACAACAAGTAGAAACAGGGCCATTGTCAGGAGTTTGCAGAATTAGATGAGTCTGTGCTCTGCAGTATGTTCTGCAGTGCAGAAAGTACGTTGGCACATTAAGACACTGCAGTATGAGAGCTGTATTTTTTTTAATTTTACAACCAAGATGTACAGTGCAGCACATTTCACCAAATATACAGGAACAGAGGTATTAATATACATCATCATCATAAACAACATCACATCAGCACGACAGAAAGGTTGTTAATGTAGTTATCTGGCAGATAATACAGCCTGCTGTGTTTGTGTAAAGTTTGTGCTGCAGTTTTGGTGAGTGAAATTCGAAGACACTAATTAGCTAATGTCTGTGTCTGTGTTATAGCGCTCCCTCTCGCATCATATTTAGATGAGAGAGGGATTCCAGAAATGACTTCAAATATTAGATCAGACTCCAGAAAACCAAAAATTAAAGTCCTCAACATGTTTGAGTGGCATCACAGTGGCTATGTCTATCCTTTATGGTCTAAGGTCACCATAAACTGTAAATAAAAGATGGACATAGCCACTGTGACATAACCCACTGGTCATGACGCCTCAAACTGAGATGCCCATGTTAAAATTTGAGTGGGGTGACGTTTTTTTTTAATAACTCATTCCCCTGGATAGAGGAGTTAGGGGCATGGCTGCTGTGACTGGCAGGTGTCCCAACACAGACAGCTGTCACAAATCAGCGTCTGCTAGGCATCATCCCACTTCTTTGAGTCATTAAACCACACCCCTTCACTGTGTTCTCACTTTTGGTGGCTTTTAGAGCATATGTTACTTAGCACTATTTAGCCAGTGTGTGTGTCTGTTTGTTGCACCTGTAGAGTTTATGAATGTCGCTTGCAAACCAAGCCTGCTAGCATTAGCTGACAACTTAGTGCACCAGCCTTTCATCCATATAAGGTAACTTCTGGCTCCAAGAAATGAAGATAGCGATGACTATAACCAGTGGCTGATCTTTTATACTGTCCATTCCAAGAAGCTACGTCTGTCTTTGATGTACAGGCTCTGGTAATCACCCAGCAACTTAGCTCCTTACCCCTCTTTAGCTTTCGTGCCTGTGCATAACGACCAGGTTCTTGGGGAACATAGGAACAAATTTTTATCAGTGTTTCAGATCTGTATCTTTTAGTTTGTACAGGTGTGTATAAAATTATTAATATGATACACAACATGCAATACAGAGTGTTAGTAACTTTATTGTACATGGATTAAAGTAAGTTAAAAAAGAATTAAGTTGAACTAAGTACAGGTGTATCCTTGTCAGACACAACACTGACATATATGGTAACGGCATTAATTTGTCATCTTAACTGTAAGGAGATCTGAAACTCTGAAAAAAACAATTGGTTTGTGATTAAAGCTCAGCTCCTCATGATGAAAATGCACCTCTCTGCAGGTGTAATTGGCACCTTTTTAAATGATTAAACAATTAAAACAAACAAACCCACATACTTCCCCAGCAGGAGATTTATGTAGGTAAATGAGTCCTAAGTTGATTGCACATTCTTTGGTAATGAATAGAGCTCCTCCCTGATGGCATGGATGAAAATAATTAGTCACTGATGTCATACCTGCGTGGTCGTCTGTCCATGGGCAGCGAATGCTACGTCACCACAGAAAGTGCCAACAACTTGAAACGAGGCAGAGTTTTGGGTTTTGTGCCTTTTTTCAGTGTTTCCTGATTTGTTTCTTTGTATCTATATTCCCAGGTTTAGGTTTTACATCTAGTTCTGTTCTTTTCAGTTTATATTGTATTCTTTGAGTCCCTTATGTATTCTGGCCTCCCTTATGTCCTCTGTCATTGCTGTGTGTTCCCTTGCTCCATGTTTTCCAAGGTTATGTGCTCCCTTGCTCTGTGGTTTCCCCTAGATGCCCTGTGTTTGTATTCCTGGCTCCAGCACTTCCTTTATTTTGTATTTTGTGGTTTTGAAAAGTCTCCAGCATTAAAGCAGTCTTTGAGTTCACGTCTTGCCTCTCGAGTCCTGCATACTGGGTCCAAAACCTGCCTGCTGCACAGCGCTCTGATAATTCTGGGTAACTGGAGTGGACAGGAAAAAAAAGTTTGTCATTGCTAATCATTTCTGAGTGCATTTTGAGTTGAAATGCACCTTTACAGTCCGTTTTTGTACCTGGAGCTGACTGATAGCAGAAATAGGCTGTAAAGACAGCAATAACATACTGACTTATCAGGACCGTATGTTACTTATTTACGCATCCAGCACATACAGAGCAGCATTATTTGTACCTCTCTCTCTGGCCATCCAGTGAAATCCAATATTCACCTTCCTTTGCTCTCCACCAGCTCCTGATAAAAAATATTTGACTCTTTAGCTGCTAAATGACCTACTGTGTTCACGAGCTAGCTGTAAATGAATGACAGCTGAATGAATGATTCTTTGGAGCTCTGTAGAGCTTTAACTTCCTGTGACCTGACCTCGTGTTTGGGATGCATTTTTAATATCTCCTAGCTATTTGAGATTAGCTGGACCTGATAAGTATAAAAACTAAACTTCATCTTTGTACAGGAAGTTATTTCATTATGTAGTTGTTCCATTTTTTTTTTTTTTTAAACAGCATGTTCTAATATGGGGACAATGGGTTTATTTTACAGAACAACACAATAAAGCCAACACTGCTTAACAAAGTAGAAGTATAAGGTTCAGAAAAGCCAAAATGTAATGTCCCCATAGGAGGACGCAGGATCTCAGGGAGCTGCAGAGTAAAGTGATGATTTCTGCCACTTTCACATTGCACAAAATAATCAATCTGGAAATCCTCTGACTATCATTTTGATGGTCTGTCGGTAGATATCTCGGCCAAGACTTCCTGTTTTCTGTTCCAGCCATTGTTTATGAATGTAGATAAATTTACAAAAAGGAAATAAAAAGGGAAATTGTCTTCAGATGACAGCTGAAGGCTTCGAGATTGCATTTCAGCAAATACTTTCCTCCTTTTGCTTTTCAAGTGGATTTTTTTAATCTTCAATCTAAAGCCTGCTCAAACGTGATTAGTCAATATGATGCAGACTACAACCAGAAACCAGAAAGCTTCTGATAGCAAAGATCTTGCCTACAGATTGTACATACTCATATGCAGACATATGTCTATAGGGATTACTTAATAATTTGATTGTTCAGTGCTGACTAAAGCATCTTTAAGGGATAAAACCGTAGATAAACATCATCATGGTGGCACCCAAAAATCTAACACTGAGGTGTCAAAATGCAGATTTCAGAAACAAGTGGGAGATATGGTGGCTACATCCATCATTTAAATACATTTAATTATGTTTTTTCAGGCATCCAGATGGTGTTTGTTTCTTTGACTCAAAGTTCACACTTATTGTAATAAAGAAATACACTGCACCCGGAAAGTATTCACAGCACTTCACTTGTTCCACATTTTGTCATGTTACAGCCTTATTCCAAAATGGATTGAATTCATTTTTCACCTCAAAGTTCTACACACAATACCCCATAATCACAAAGTTATAAAGTTTGTTTGAAATTTTTGCTAATTTATTAAAAATAAAAAACAAAAGTATAACCTGTACATAAGTATTCACAACCTTTGCTCAGTACTTTGTTGATGCACCTTTGGCAGCAATTACAGCCTCAAGTCTTTTTGAGTATGATGCTACAAGCTTGGCACACCTGTTTTTGGGCAGTTTCTCCCATTCTTCTTTACAGAACCTCTCAAGCTCCATCAGCTTGGATGGGGAGCGTCAGTGCACAGCCATTTTCAGATCTCTCCAGAGATGTTCAATCAGGTTCAAGTCTGGGCTCTGGCTGGACCACTCAAGGACATTCACAGAGTGGTCCTGAAGCCACTCCTTTGTTATCTTGGCTGTGTGCTTAGGGTCGTTGTCCTGTTGGAGGATGAACCTTCGCCCCAGTCTGAGGTCCAGAGCGCTCTGGAGCAGGTTATCATCAAGGATGTCTCTGTACATTGTTGCATTCAGCTTTCCCTTGAACATGACTAGTCTCCCAGTTCCTGCTGCTGAAAAACATCCCCACAGCATGATGCTGCCACCACCGTGCTTCATTGTAGGGATGGTATTGGCCAGGTGATGAGTGGTGCCTGGTTTCCTCCAGACATGACGCTTGGCATTCAGGCCAAAGAGTTTAATCGTTGTTTCATCAGACCAGAGAATTTTGTTTCTCATGGTCTGAGAGTCCTTCAGGTGCCTTTTGGCAAACTCCAGGCGGGCTGTCATGTGCTGAGGAATGGCTTCCATCTGGCTACTCTACCAGTGGAGTGCTGCAGAAATGGTTGTCCCTCTGGAAGGTTCTCCTCTTTCCACAGAGCAATGCTAGAGCTCTGTCAGAGTGACCATCGGGTTCTTGGTCACCTCTCTGACTAAGGCCCTTCTACCCTTATCGCTCAGATTGGCTGGGCGGCCAGCTCTAGGAAGAGTCCTGGTGATTCCTAACTTCTTCCATTTACAGATGATGGAGGCCACTGTGCTCATTGGGACCTTCAATGCTGCAAAAAGTTTTCTGTACCCTTCCCCAGATCTGTGCCTCGATACAATCCTGTCTCGGAGGTCTACAGTCAATTTCTTGGACTTCATGGCTTGGTTTGTGCTCTGACATGTACTGTCAACTATGGGTCCTTATATAGACAGGTGTGTGCCTTTCCAAATCACGTCCAATCAACTGAATTTACCACAGATGGACTCCAATCAAGTTGTAGAAACATCTAATTTCAAGCAAACTTTTTTTCACTTTGTCATTATGGGGTATTGTGTGTAGAATTTTAAGGTAAAAAATGAATGTAATCCATTTTGGAATAAGGCTGTAACCTAACAAAATGTGGAACAAGTGAAGCACTGTGTATACTTTCTGGATGCACTGTATGTCTTGTTGTTACTCACTGATGTGTTATATAGTATATTAGTATTCTTCATCTTCTTATGGTTGCTTCCTTCAGGGATTGCCACAGTGGATCATCTGCCTCTGTCTCACCCTATTGCTGTCATCTGCTTTCACACCAACCCTCTGCATGTCTTGTTTCACATTATTGAAAAAAATCCATGAACCTCCTCTATGGTCTTCCTCTTTCCCTCCTGCCTGGCAGCTCCATATTCAACATCTTTTCTCCAGTTTATCCACTATCCCTCCTCTGCACATGTCCAAACCATCTCAGCCTTGCCTCTCTAACTTTGTCTCCAAACTGCTCAACCTGAGCTGTCCCTCTGATATACTCATTTCTAATCTTGTCCTTCCTGGTCACTCCCAATCAAAATCTTAACATCTTCAACTCTGCCCCCTCCAGCTCGGCCTCTTTTCTTTTTGTCAGTACCACTGTCTCCAAACCATACATCATAGCAGGTCTCACTACCATCTTGTAAACCTTCCCTTTCACTCTTACTGCTATCCTTCTGTCACAAATTACCACTTATACCTGTCCCCACCCTGCATGCTCTCTTCTTCATCTCTCTGTCTGTTGCTTTGGATGGTTGGACCCCAGGTATCGAAATAAAGGTGTAATATATCAGGCTCTAAAAACACATATAGTAGGCAATACTTGATGGTGAATTCATTACAGGTTTTGGTCCTTTCACAGTCCATCTAAATTTTGGGCTGAAGGATTTACAACACATGGTTTCAACACCGAACCTATTTGATTCAAAATATTTTTATCATATTTTTTTTCCATTACAGTCTTTTCAAAAAAAGTGACTTCTCTTTGAACAGTCGTTCTGTGAAGTTCGTTTTCTTCCACATGTAATTATTCATAAAAGCTGAAGGCTGCTCGCTTGCAGCAAGAGAGCTGCAATTACACCACCCCTTGTTTTTGTTGCACTCTCAGTCCAGGATGTTATAATATACCTTACAGTTCCATTATCATAGAACAACCTCGTTTTATTGTGCTGAAACACATTCATTTCAGAGTTAATGAGCCATAAAGCTTCTTATCACTGCGTTTACCTGCATATGTTTCCTTTGCTGCTCATTTTCCCTTTTTTTAATTTTCTCTAAGTGTATCATATATTTCAGTGTATTTTTTGTTTTTTATCATTCTCTCTAATAACTCTACTCTCCCTGCACCTTGTCTGTTTTGACACTTGATTAAGCTAAATCTAGCCTATACACTGTTATTTAGCTTCCACAGGGACACTAATGTGATTCATCTAATTCCCGGCTTGAATCCCGCTGGCTGCCTGATAATTATATCCTGTCACACAAGGAGCATGATTTTAAGTGGTAATCTACAGTTTTTGATTGTGTCCTTGTTACTAATAGGTAATTGTTGTGGTGATTTGCCTCTGCAGCTCTCAGAAATCACCTGTCAGTTGGTGGCAAAGTAATGTCTTTTTGACTGATTACTGGATGAAGTTTAAAATAATTTTACTGCCACTTCTTGAGGTAAAGTTTACATTTCAAAAATGACTGCACACAGTTAATGGCTGAATGCACACAATGGTATTGACATGAAAAATGTTTATTGTAAGAATACTCACACTGGAGGAAACGTTGGCTTCTGTCTCTTGTTTGAATGTAGAGAGTAAACACTGCTCTTTTTCCCTTTTCTTCTAACCCCACGTAGCATGCCGATCAATGCTACAGTCCCACAAAACATGTCAGATCATTACAGATGGTGTTACAGCTATTTGGTAAACACACTGACATTGATTGCTGATGCACAGATGGGGGATTTTACTTTGAGCCAAGTTACAGGTAAAAACAGAAAACCTGTTTTGTGCAAGTCAGTCCGTACAGCCGGCTTACCATGTCTCAAATTTCTGAATCCAGTGGATGTCTGCAGACACAAGAACTTATTTATGTGCTGGTCTGCTTCCTTAAAAGGTCAGCAAATCCAAATTCCACAATATTTTTCACTTACTGCTGACAGTATCTACACTGCAGTCTTACCACTAACTGCTTCTTTTGGAAAACACTAATGTTCAATTTTTCCCCCATGACTTTAAAAAAAAGTATTAGCTAATGAGCCTTAATGGTTTGGTGATCTTTTGCCTTTTCCTCTAGCATGACTATGAAGTTAACATTCTTTGATTTTAGTGAAATATTACAACAAAAACCTTCTTCTTAGCACTATGATCCATTAAGATATATATATTTGATACATTTACTACAAGAGGAAAATAATTAAGTACACTTTGTGTAATCTGGATGAACTGATTATTCAAACTTATACTAGTGTTATGACTAAGAAATTCACTACAGGTCTGCACATGTTAGCAACATGATAAAGGATATATACTAAGCTAAAGCCTCAGTCACACAGGCCTAGAAACCAGTTGCTGATCCCCTGGCAACTACCACTCAGTAGTTTGTGAGTGGTTACTAGGTGAAACTGGTTGCAAAGAGGTATACGGTGCTGCACTGAAAACCTCCTTGTGATTGCTTTGGTTGCTAGCAGATTGTAGCGGTTGCCCGTAGTCTGTATGGAAGAAGCCAACTTGTTTGCAAGCACTTGCCAATTACCCATAAAGTGGTAGTGAAACTGTTACAAGTGCGAGAAAAAATGTAAACAGAGACCATTTGCTTTTAAAGTAAATGTTTTGGTAACATGTTGGTTGCAGCAGTAAGGAGCAACTTCTACTTTGAAGGTGAATGTAGAAAGTAAAAGTTGGAAGTTTTTGTGACCAATGTCACCTAGCAACAGCCAACCCTGGGGGTCACCAGTCACTAGGTCTGTGTGACCTAACAGACTGACAGCAGTCAGCCACATCATTAAAACCACTGACAGGTGAAGTGAGGTGAAATGGTCACCTTCTTGCAGTGAAATTTCCTTCTGGGAAACTTCCAATCATTCAAGTGGCTGTTTCTTTGACATGCAACTCCCACCTTAAATAACATTCTCCATGGCAGTAGGACAGTCTGTCCTGTCACACCTCAATAACTGCTCAGCAATGTCTCAAGAAATATGACAAAAAGCCAAAGGTGTTGGCCTGGCATCCAAACTCTCCAGAGCTCAATAAAGGGGCCACAGAAGGCAGGTGGTTTTAATGTTGTAGCTGATTGGTGTACCTCCATTGTGATGGGGTGGTGACAGTTTCTAATTTGTATCCAATGACATCGAAAGAGAGCTAAGGCTCTCTAAAGTATAAAAAACTTAGTATATAGACCTAAAATCTGCACAGACACTATTAGTGGTAAATACTGAAGTTCCTTTTTTTGTGATTTTGGTGAACTAATCCTTGAAATGAGTCATGAGTCCTGGAAAAAAAAAGCACAGTTTTTCTTTGATGTCACTTTGAAGCCACTTAAAGGACACTAAGTGAACAGAAGCACACACGGGGCAAGCAAACAGAAACAGCCATTGTACCTTCATGGTTGTATGACAGGTCTTCATCAGGGAACTGGCCAAAGGTTAATGTCTTCTTACTGAGGTGTTTTATAGCCATTCTCACCTCTGAGTCTGGAGCTGATGGCAGATCTGGATCATCTGAACACAGGAGGCTAGGATCACATCAAAACATTATTTACACTCCAGAGAAATTGTATGGAGCCTTTTTGAAATTCACCTCATGCAGTTTATTCCTGGCAATGGCGATAAATTAGCATGTAAGTGAAATGTCTCCCAGACTGCTGAGATGCTTGACATGATGACAGAATTTAAATTTATTGGAGACGAATGCTGTGTTTATCTTCTCATGTATGCTCTTGAGGTAAATCTCATGTTGAAATGCTGCCAAAGTGAATGTAAAATAGTGTCTCTATGATGTCTATTGTATGATGAGTTGGGTAAGAGCTGTGGTTTGATACATTAACATTAAATACAGTTCATTTAATTCTACTATTGATTGAGCTGCATGTGAAGGTCAAAACACTACATGAAATAAATAATGTACAGTGTTCACAAGCACCGTTAATACAGCAGGGATGTATGTAGACTCTTTATATATATATGCTTGGGGAAGTCACAAAAAGCTGTAATCTCATCATTGACAAATTAACACTTTCATTAGTTGCTGTAGGTAACATGTAAGAAACCAGCATCCAGGAACAGTTGTTGGTTTGGTGTGGTTTCTAAACGGTGCTGTTACAGCACACCAACCCAAAAAGTATTTTTTCCACAAATGCAATCACATGTCTGCACATTTTTTCTGTGCATTAAAAATCAGCAAACGAGATGGATTAATCAGAACTTGATCCATGTAGTCCAATAACATTTGGAAAGCTTTGACAAGTTATACTAGTAGGGGCTGAAAATCTGAGGCTGAAAAATGATGCCAGCGCAAAGTGAAAACTGCAGAGTCAGTCCCCATAGACTACCATTGCCCAGCCTTACAGTAGAAATAAAAACATTTACAGCCTGGTATATATTTCAATAAGGAAAGATCATTTGGAGGAAGTGAACATGATTTATTGAGATACAGAATTTGATTAATAAGCTATTTGGAGCTATTTTTACTGGTGAGAGTTGCTCCACACGGTTTACAAAGCATCTTATTTTCCTTGACATCAAATGTGAAACGTATCCATGTGTCTACTCTTGTCTTTCTCCCAAGCGCTGCCATTTTGTCGCGTTTTCATGAGAAACTGTACCGTTTCCCAGGGGCAGATCAAATGTACTTTTCTGCACAAGATTACTTTTGATTGGATCACTTACAAACTCGTCCTGCCTTTCTACACAACTTAATTAGTTCCGATTGGATCTCGTCTCTCCATATTTGTTTTTATCCATTGATGAAAGTGTCAGTACATTTCATCATAGTTTTTGTCCTCGTGCATTAGTTTTTATTTAAAAATGTCTTGTTTTCGTCATTAAAAAAAGGTCCTTGACGAAAACTATGACGAAATTTATTGGTCATCGAAATTAACACTGATTAGCTGACAGAGGCCAGGCAAGAAAATGACTGGATTAGAGTAATGATGTAAATAATTTAGTATTGAGTTTGCCATTCAGTCTTTATACAGCCATTGCAAAAGCTTGGTCTGCATTGCCGGCAATAAGTTGGACTCATTCTCAGTGGGTGTTGGACTCCGCCAGGGCTGCCCTTTGTCACCGATTCTGTTCATAATTTTTATGGACAGAATTTCTAGGCGTAGCCAATTGGCGGAAGGCTTCCACTTTGGCGGTCTCAGAATCTCATCTCTGCTTTTCCATCGTGGTAAAGAGAGAGCTTCGCTTTTACGCTCAGCTCTCAATTTACTGGTCGATCTACGTCCCTACCCTCACCTATGGTCACGAGCTTTGGGTAGTGACTGAAAGAACGAGATCGCGGATACAAGTGGCGGAAATGAGCTTTCTCTGAAGGGTGGCTGGCCTCTCCCTTAGAGATAGGGTGAGGAGCTGAGACATCTGGGAGGGGCTCAGAGTAGAGCTGCTACTCCTCCACATTAAAAGGAGCCAGTTGAGGTGGTTCGGGCATCTGACAAAGATGCCTCCAGGGCGCCTTCTGGGGGAGGTGTTCCGGGCATGTCTCACCGGGGGGAGGCCCCGGGGCAGACCCAGGACACGCTGGAGAGATTATATCTCTCGGCTGGCCTGGGAACGCCTTGGTGTTCCCCTGGATAAGCTGGGGGAGGTGGCTGGGGTGACGGAGGTCTGGGCTTCTCTGCTTAGGCTGCTGCCCCTGCGACCCAGCCCTGGATAAGCGGAAGAAAATAGATGGATGGATGGATGGAGTTTGACAACCTGGGAAAGTGGAAGAAAGAATAGACTAGCAGCCCAAACACCCAGGAAAGCTGGCAGATGAGTGATTACAGATCTTCCAAAACCTTTTGAATTTTGTTAAGGCTAAAAGTTCGGGGCATGGTTACTGTCACAGCTGTAGATAATAGTCTGCTATGCCTCACAACCACTAATTTGAGTCACTGACCTGGCTCTCTCGACCCTGTTTGTGGTGTTGGTACTTTTAGGTGCTTTTTTTTT
>VUQS01033820.1:0-7500 GCA_015108495.1 Heterochromis multidens
TGGTGTAATCCTGTGCATGTCACTGTCAAGGAGAGGATGTGTTGTCCTGATGTTGAGTTGTTGGCAGTTGGTGTGCGGCCATGTTGTGTGCCAGGAAGGTTCAGTCATATCACAACAATACTTACTATCATACTAACAATACCACCCAAGGCAACAGCTGAAGCTCCATGTGAAGTTCTCCATGAAACTGTTGCTAGGATACAGACTAAACATCCAGAGGCACTCTTCATAATATCAGGAGACTTCAATCATGTTTCCCTCTCCTCCCACCTGACTGGATTCACACAATTTGATGACTGTCCTACCAGAGAAAATAAAACCCTTGATCTGCTGTACACCAATGTCAAAGAAGCTTACAGAACTACGCCTTACCACCACTTGGCAGATCAGACCACAACTGGAAGACTCCTCTCTACAGAAAATCATTCGCACCCACAGCCATCAGGCTTTACAATTCTCATACAACTAGCAGTTGAGCTATGTTGGACATACGAATTCCCCTTTGGGATCAATAAAGTTATTCTTATTCTTGTTTTTAACTCCACACAGAAAAGCCACAGCTGGCCAGTGGATTCGAACCCAAGACCATCTTGCTGTGAGGTGCACCACTGCACTTTTGATCCCGGTCTGACCAATCACCCACAGGGTGCATGGAAACAAGCTTGATCCACAGCCATATATGTACATATCTATATGTATTTCTGATGGACTTTAATCTTTTGTAGTGTAGTCGTTTCATTTTCCTTTTTGTTGTTTTAGTTTTCATTGGCAGATTTGGTTAATGGACACAAGACAGTGTGAATTAGTGCTCCCCTGCATTGGTTGTATTGAGTAGGCAGAAATACCTGACATGCAGTACGTTTGGTTCTCCCTGAAGAATGCACATCTCTCTGCTCAACCATGTAAGTTGATTAAATAAAAACTGGATGAATTCTGAGGCAGAAAAGGCTTCTATTTTGCCGTCTATTGAACAATAAACTTTCTTTTTGATAAGCTAATAGTTAGGCCTAGATCAGGTGACCCTTAACCCTCCCTTAGTTACGCTGCAATAGGCCTAGGTTGCTTCCCATGATGCAGAGTGTTTCTCCTTCTCTCACCTCTGTTCACTCTCTGTTTTTACACCACTTTGCATTTATTCATTAGTTATTATTAATCTCTGGCTCTCTTCCAAAGTGTGTTTTTTGTCCTGTCTTCCTCCCCTCAACCCCATCCGGTTGTGACAAATGGCTGCCCCTCCCTGAGCCTGAGCCTGTTGGAGGTTTCTTCCTGTTAAAAGGGAGTTTTTCTTCCCATTGTTGCCAAGTGCTTGCTCATAAGGGGTCATCTGATTGTTGGGGTTTTCTCTCTATTATTGTAGGGCGTTTACCTTACAATAGAAAGCGCCTTGAGGCACTATATAAATAAAATTGAAGTGAATTGAACTAGATGTTATTCATTTAAGTACTGAATTGAAGATATGTCTGTTTACACTCAATTGTGAAAAAAATATTATTTAGTGATGAATTCTTTTATATTTTTTTTACTTGTCTGGTAACCTTTTACCCCACTTTGTCAGTGTTTGTCAGATCAAAACATGCTTACACTGGTTATTTTGGGAATGGTCACAACGGTCTTTAAGAAGAAACTGAGACACAAGGTGCTTTCTTGTTTAAGAGTGTGGACTTGCTGTATAAACAAGTCAGTCTTTCACTCAAATATGCTGACTTTTACAGTGGAGCCTTTTTCCTTCACTGAATGAGTTTCCATGCTGAGTAGCTAGATGAGCCTCCTGAATTTGCAGCAAAACTGCTGTCAAAGCTCTCATTAATAATTTCCACTGCAGCCTTCATAATTCTCGAAAACAGACTGTATATCTTACACCAGAAGGATGGGGGTGAGCTGGGGGGGGGGGGGGGGGGAGAGAGCAAGGTATCTTTCAAAATAAAAGCATATTAAATGGTAAATGGCTTTAATTAAAGATGCTGAGATCTGCATCTGGGAGTGAAGGGGATGGACAGGATTAGGAGAGAGTATATCAGAGACACAGCTCAGAAACCAGGTATGAGAGGCGAGATTGAATTAGTTTGTGTGAAGGAACAGATGTGAGAAGGATAGTGACAATGGAGCTGCTGCCAGAAAAGAGGAAAAGAGAAAAGCTGAAGAGGAAATTTGTGGATTATTGAGAGGACATTCAGGAAGGCAGGAAAAGATGGAAACAAATGATTTGCTGTGGTGACCAGAAGAATAGTTAAATGGCAATTTGTCTGCATTTTTAACCCTAGATGTTCTACACAGCTCTTTATGATGTGTTTCTTATTCAGCCATACACACACACAAATGCAGTGGAGCTGCAACGCAAAGCTGCTAACGGCGCAATTTGGGCTTCAGTGCCTGGCCTACATATTTTCAGCATGCAAGAAGCTGGGGATCAAAACACCAATCCAGGACAATCCAGATGCTGATTCACAAGAGATTGGTATTATCACACGGCCTCTCTATGTGGTGGAATATGTATGGTGTGCGTTGGGAGAAAATAAGATTGGAGAAATTGTATGAGGCAAAAATATAGAAATCACTTAATCAGAGTCGTGACACTGACATCAAAATCCAAGTCCAACAAATAACCTCATTCAAAATGTAATAGATCCCACTCCTGACTCTCATCTGTGCTGTGAAATATGAGGTGAACTTTGTTCCCTATTCCAGCTACGGTCTGCAGCATGCAGTGTAGTGACAGCACTCAGGATGGACTGTGGTTATCTGTGGGCCCTAGAATCAGCTGTTTATATTAAATGTGTCTGGCTCTAAGCCGCTATTCTCTCTGCTGCACGTTAACATTTGCACTGCCGTGAATACATCATACAGAGCAGCAAAACTACTGCTACTTTTTGCTTAATTTTTTGGTAAACTCCCTTGGTTGACACCTTACTGCTTTTGCAAAACTAGTGTGGAAACACAAAGCTGAAAAGGCAAAGTTATACCGGATTCACGAAGAACCAGAGAGACAGAGCGCATCGGTTAGATGGAGGTGATGTTTGTGACTTTAAAAACTGCTCACTCACAACTATAACTCAAAGTTGGAGGCAGTTGAACATCCAGGCACTGCTATTGATTTATCGACTGCCCATTTAGAACACAGTATCAGCCTACAGCGGAGCAGTGGAGCCAACTCTGTTATCAAGTGGAAACTTGTGAATTATGGCTGTGCCTTAGTTCTTCAAACTCATAAAGTCACAGGTCATGAAAGAGTGTCTTGGGAATTATGATAATCCCCTCATCAGCCTGTCTTAACTCACACATTTCTATACTAATGAGGGCCTCGGGCATGCATCATTAGCTCTGATGAGGGCCCTCTTACCTCTGATCTAATAATCCTAATCTCATCTCTGAATCCATCGTTATCAAACAAACATCCTTATCTTTCCCCTAATCTAATCCTAATTCTGGCTCGAGAGATTGTAAAGATAAGATCTTAGGAAAATATGAGGGATTTCTCAAGCCTTGTATCCTTTTAAAACACACTTCATTTATATCAGCTGAAGAACAACAAATGCAGCTACAGTCATAACAATGAATCTGTGACAGCCATGACAGCTTACATGAAATATACTTTCCTCAATATACATGCATATATGCTTGTCCTACCCCTTATTATGCCGCAGTCTGAGTATCTACTGCCTGCATATAAAACGAAATAGCCTCGGCCTCAGTCACCTAGAGAATACAGCGTAACATGAACCTCCTTCCCCATCTTAACACTTTCATCTGGAATGTAATTAGCGCAGCAAGAAGCTTAGCACTCCGCCCTGCTCTCAGCCCCAACCAAGGTAACTCTAGGCAGCCCCTAATCCTCACTGCCTAATGGGATTAGCTCCGGAGGGAAGGGAACCCATGTCACACACACAAATACATTCAAAATCCAAACCTCTCCTCCGCTGTCTCACTAGCCGTATCTCCCTCTTTCTCCCTGTGCCATTCCACTAAGTGTTTAATAGGATTATACCAAAACTAGCCATTTCTTAGAAATCACATCTGGTCCACTCAGTGTCATCACACTGATGATGATAGGATGGAAATAGGAAACCTTAAATTATGACTCACTCAGTCTATAAGTGAACTGCAGTCAAAACATATGTGAAGTAATTCTTGACTGTTTTTAATTTATTGAGGCATTATAGGATAGGATGTCATCTTTGGGTGGGCATTTGGATGATCTCATTGGACAGAAAAATTTTTTTGCTTTTTCTTCATAGAGCATGTAAACAAGAGTTTTGCAGCATCCAATTTTTATGTGGGGGTCTGAGGCCATTCCCCTGTGAAAACAAGAACAATTACAAGCAGATTTTATGATGAGGATTTCTATGTTGAAGTAAAAAGTAAAAAATTACTCTGTTAGCCTTATGTGAAACTATTTTATTCTATCCATCTTTTTCTACTTTCACTAAGTGGCAGAAATCTAAGCAGAGATTCCCAAACTTCCAGGCCTCTAGCTCTTCTATGGGGCATTCCCAAAGCAGCTGAGTGAGAAATTCTCTCCAGTGTGTCATGGATCTGCCTCGGGGTCTCCGTCCAGTTAGACATGCTGAAACACCTCACCAAGGAGCTGTCTAGGAGGCATCGGGGTCACATGCCAGAACCATCTTAAGTGTCTCTTTTCGATGTGGAGGAGTAGAGCTAAGGCCTTCACCCCATCTTTAAGGGTGACCCCAAAAAACCTTTGGAGGAAAGTCTGTGGCCACTGGTGAGGGTATGAATGCAAACAGACAAATAAATCGTCAACTTCACCTTCATGCTCAGCTCTCGCTCTACCAAAAGAGATCCTTATAGTGCAGACAACGTGCTAATTTGTCTTGTAATCTCCATTTTCACTCCCCAACCACGTATTCCCAGCAAACCAAATCTACGGGATAACAACAAATCAACTATAGCTAACCAAGAGTTGGATAATGTCTAAATTAATGGCCTTTAAAGAAGCTGTTAACATAAAAGGAGAAACACAGTTTGCAAAACGTGCAAACTCAACTGTGAAACCATACAAGACTACTAACATCTGCATAAAATAAAATAATGAACAAGAACCAAAGCCATTAACACTTTTAATTGGGCTGCCTAGAGCAGCATATGTGAGGAAGTGTTGTGGCTTGGCAAAAATATAAAGGGGGAGCACTGACTAGGCACTCCACGCTGTCGCAATGGCCGACAGGAAAGCAAAATTACAGAAAACTGAACGCTTAAAAACAGCCGTAATGGTGGTTTTTGCAGTTTTCATTAGAACAACTACAGTTTTATTAAAAAGTCCCAGGTAATCTCTTTGGTGTCATATATAATATTTGCAATTAGCAGCCCCTCTGGAAAAAACACAATTTGCTTGTTCTGATTTGTCTAGAATGGAGACTCAAATACATAAGTAAGCATATTGTCCTTCTAAATTATATTACAATATCACGTATTAATAATTTCATCAGCAAGGACATTCCTGCTTTATATAAATGAATAAAAGTAAAAAGTATTGCTTAAAATACGACAAAAAAGCAAGCGGTTCTATATGATGGAAGAGAACACAAATCCATGTCTGTGCTGACGAGGATCTTCTTCTTCAGCCACCTACATTGGTCAAACTGTGTTACACAGTCAAAGAAAATGTAATAATAATAAAAATCATAATAAAGAAGCAAATGATCAGCTTCAGTTTTTCTCTCTACCACCACTACTGCATCTCATTTCCTTCCTGACACTCACCTGTAATGTTTCATTATCTTTCTATTCTTAATTTGAACACCAGTGTCTGACAGTGTTCAGCCTTAGGTCTGGGGGAGAACTGCAAACCCAGCTGATACCTATTGACCCTGCCAACAATTCCAGTTGAACCAACTTGTCTGTGATGGTCTTAGTGGAACATAACTGGGAAATTTAACAGGTGTTAACAGAGAGCATACTACACGAGATGAGTACTTGGCCAGATGTTGTGGTGGCACAGATATAGGGTATGCACTACAGGCGGCTAACTCAACACCCTACATCCAACCTGACAACCAGAAAATGACAGACGCACACAGATGTGCAAACACAAAAACACATAGCAGCATCAGCAACAGTTCGGAGCATTTCCAAATCACAGCTCCATCTCAGATCCCATCAGGGTGATGCTCTTGATCGAAAGCCCAGCAACAGAGACCCCGAGGTGGGTTAGAGCTCTGCCAACAGCTGGGTCCTTTCCAGCACTCCCATGTCTTATTCATGGAAATCCATCAGCTCTCATCACTCATCAGACAGACTCTCCGACAAACAAGCGCTGAGACACATGTATGCATGCATGCACACAAACACACTCACACACAGACTAATCAAGGACATGAGGCAAAGTGAAACTTGATCTGCAGGAACAAGCGAATCAAATTTGCTTCAGTATGATGTCTGCTCTGGATTTGTGAATGTGGGTGTATGTGTGTACCTAATCCAGGTCATGAGCTCCACAGTGTCTGGATCATAAAACTCCCTCAGCTCTGACAATTCCTCCATCAGCTTAGGCCAGAACTAAAGGGAAAAAAGACAAAACTAGTGATGGAAAATATTGTTTATTAAGCCCATAAACAGAGTATCAAACCCACTGATATATCTTAGATAACATCACATTGCTTCACAGAACATAACAGGGAATATGACAGCTATTTAGATTCCTCCAACAGTAAAATAAATAAAGGGGAAGCAAATGTTTTAGTACCCTGTTAGGATCCAATTGCTTTTGATCATTTTCTTCCGTAACTTCCATTTAGACCATTTTCTTTTTCTCATATCGTTCCAAACGGTTCCAGAAGTGAAACCCCAATAAAGGGATGAGCACAAACCACCAAGAAAATGGCCTACCTTGTAATACAGGAGACCGATCATCACTACAGGAACGGCATATCTGACAAACCTCAACTGCAAAATGACAGAAAGAAAACAACTTTAATGAAATGAAGGAAAATAATTGTATCAGAGGCAGAGGAAAGTAAAGAGTCAGACAGAGATATACCAAAAATGAGCACAGAGTGAGATAACAGACAGATAGAGCAGCTTTGTTCCCGACGATCATTTATCTGATTCATGCTGCCGTCATGTTATGACCACACTGACACCTAGTGGCCTCACTCACAATGTTGTCACCCGCTCAGAGCACAGGCTGTAGATTAGGCAGCATAATGGTTCACCTTCCATCAATTCAGGAAATCATAAAAGATAGAAAAATCTTTCAAGAGTGCCTCGCAGTGAGCTGTAAAAGAGATCAATGTCACTCATACTGGAGGGTGGTGACAGTGTTACTAGAACTGGGAATCAAACCTCAGTACCTTCAGACACACATTTAAGACCAAAGTATAGTCTTGAATTTTCTCTTAAATGACAGTTAGAAGCTGCTTAGTGAATGGAAAGCTGTTCAATCCAATCCCCCAGCCAGAAATGATCTAGTTTATTATCTTTTTTTCTGCTTGCTCAAAACTACTTTCATGAAGAGTATTTGAACAGGGTATGCTCTAGCGTGCT
>VUQS01033821.1:0-17054 GCA_015108495.1 Heterochromis multidens
ATATAGTGAAAGAGAGAAAAAAAGGTGTTTTCACTGTGGAGAAAAATGTTACCCTGAGAAGACTGCCATCTTCACTCAAAGATCCTTTGTAGAGTTTTTTCTGCTTGCCACTGCTGATGTTGAAAATCCTGCAGAGAGAAGGAAGGATAAGCCCCGGCGCCTTTTAAGAACGCTTTCCTAGTGACGCTCGTGAATCTTCACTCACCTGATGCAGCGGTCCTGACAGCCAACAGCAGCATACTTGCAGGTGGCGTCTACGTCCATGTCATAAAGCGTGGTCTTCCTCACCATGTGGTGGGAACGCCTGAACTCTGTTCCTCTGTCAGTCTGTGAAACAAATCAAAATAGTGTCAGGCCTGTGCTGGGAAGGGCAGAGAAAGGTGCTAATGGAAACAGTTTGAGCTTTTACACAAATATCAGGAACATTTTAGCAGAATGCATGATATGACTTTTATTCTGAGCAAGCCGAACTCTAAATCACCTACGAAGATAAATATGTGCAGGACTGCATCTTTACAGTCATTGAGTCAAAGTTCTAAAAGCTGCAGAGGTCAGCTTGACTCAGGATCAATATATGCATATTAAGCTAGTTGTTGCAGAAAATACTTGAGTGTAAAAAATAGAATGAATATGTTTGGCAAAGAACCAAAGTCAGTTACAATAAGTCAAAGTTTAGACCACAGAGAATCAGCATTTGTGCATCATTGCCATCATCATCATCATCATCATCATAGACATGGTCAGAAAAGGGGACTGTTTGCAGCTCATCCTTGAAAACAGCACAGAAGAAGCGCATTTCTGCTCTGCCAGAGCACAAACCTGTCACAACAACTTTTGAAAATGAGCACTCCATAAATGTCTGTATGCTGAAGAGAAGGTTCACTTTAGACTAACAAGCCATTGTTTATTGCACTCCGCAAAAACTTCATGTTCTGACTCACTGCAGTGGCCTAAATTGTGTCTCAAGTTTATGAAAAATGTTGTAACTTATGCAACCCTGACTGAACACAAAACTGGCCTGGTAACCCAGAAGCAATTCCAGAGGAAAGAATGTGCATTTTTTAGTTATACAACTTGTAGCATAAATGCTCCTTTTGTAGTCTGTGCTCTAGAATTGCTAAACAGATTGTGTTACCATCGTGCCACTCATTGTGACCTAAATGAGAGGAATTAATGAAAACATTAACTCAAATGCAATGAAGCTCTTTGTGGCCAGAAAAAAATGGAGCAGCACAGTGCAAGATAAAAACTACTTGTTGTTATGTGATAATTGGTTATTTAGAAGAATGCAGTAGGCAGGTATTCACACTGTAATTATGATAAAGTCAGGATAGTCATTTCACTGTTTCCAGTCTACAATGAGGTAACTGTCTCCTGCCTTTTTAGCATTTAGCAGCCTGCATATACACTAGTTCTAACACTGGTGTTTGGCAGGAAGTTCTCAGTTAGTATTTTTAGTGTCACTTATACATCTGTGTGTGCTTACTGGATATTATCCAACATCTGATGTTACCTTGTGTGCAGTGCGGAAATAGATGCTCTTGTCTGCCCCACAGCTGATCATTCTCACCTTGTTGTCATTGGCTAAAGAACAAAAAGCAAAAGTATTTAGTCGACATGTTTTCATGCCTGCTCCATCATCAAGTTAAGGAGATCCCAGAAAGTTAATTCTGTTCATGTGGACGTAGCGTTTTCAGTGGGAGAAATGTTTTGTTCGTGGAGAAGGTGAGAGATGTCATTATGGAGGCAGATAAAACAATGGTCTCGTATGATGTTACACTTCTCTTCACTTGTGTTCCAGTTACTGAAGCAGTGGAGGTAGTTCATAAGCGATTACAGGATGACTCCACCCTCAGCAACAGGACCACTCTCAAAACCGACCAAGTGTGTCTGGTCTTCAATCTGTGTCTTCAATCCACATATTTCACATACAAGAGCCAGTATTACAGGCAGAAACATGGGGTGCGCCATGGGTTCCCCAGTTTCACCCACTTTGGCTAATTTGTATATGGAGGAAGTGGAAAAGAGGGCTCTGTTATTCTATCCTGGAACACCACCGAGTTATTGGTTCAGGTACGTGGATGACACCTGGGTGAAAATCAAATCTCAGGACGTACCACAATTCACATTAACTCGGTGGACAAAGACATCGAGTTCATCATGGAGGATATGGAAAATGACAGGCTAGCCTTCTTAGACTGTGAAATTTCCATCAGTAATGGTGGACATTAAGAAATCAATGGAAACCAAACAACCTGTGGCTAAGTGGATGGCACAACAGAGAAGAGCTACCTCATCAGGCCAGGACTCCGCAGTCTATTTACAACTACAAGTCAGTGGCCACTCTTTAAATGATGAGGATGTGCACATCCTGGACAGGGAGGAAGGTGCTAGTTTTGGTCATTATGCAAATGTACTGCTTATATGGTGGGAGAAACCTGCAGTCAGCTGAGACTGAATAAGTCACTTGGATGAAGTGACGAAACATTTCTCCCACTGAAATTGCGACGTCCAGATGAACAGAATCAACTTTCTGGGATTTAGTCATCAATTTTTTAATCATACATTTATTCAAAACATTTGTTCAAAAAAAATTAAGACCCGTCAACCACAGAGACGCCTTAATATTTTACAGCAGCTTGCTGGTAGTTCAACTATTTTTTACAATTACACTTTGGCCTTTAAGTATGAAATTTACTTTTGTGTTACAAAGAGAAGCTGTTGCATGTTGTTAAAGAAGCTACCTGGTTACCTGGAGTGATCCTGTCTGTTGCAATATGCTTACATGATGCCTGATGGTCATTGTATACGAAGCTAAATCTCACATTTCTGCACTTTCACATGAATAGTGTGGAATTCTTTTATTTATTTATTTTGGTTCATTACTGCACAGTGATGTTGCCAGACAATTTCAATAGGGATTGCCAGGCTAAGACCATAACTAACATTTATGTGGCACAGAAACTTACACCATAAGGACAAAAGTACTGGGCCACCTAAACACCTACAGGAGCTGCTCAACCATGGAAATCCATGCCATGAAGCTCTTGGCACACAGTTTTTGTGCTGATGTTAATGTCAGAGGAAGTTTGGAGCTCTGCAGTTATTGAACCAGTAGAGTGTTGGCGACTTATTTGCACTATGTGCCTCAGCACTCAGCAATCCTGCTCTGTAACTTTACATGATCTTCATGGCTGACTTGCTGTGGTTCCTAAACCATTTTGCAGTAATACCACTTACAGGTGATCCTGGAATATCTAGGAGGGAAGAAATTTCACAAATTGACTTGCTTTAACAGTGACATCCTATTACAGCACCACCCACCAATTCAGTGAGCTCTTTAGAATGACCCAATCTTTCATAAATATTTGTAAAGGCAGACTGCATGGCTAGGTACTTGATTTCATACACCTGTGGCGATGGGGCTAAAAACACCTGAATTCAAAGATTAAGAGGTTTGTCTCAATACTTTTTGTCCATATAGTGTATGTCTCGTTATTTCTTTTTCTACCTGGCAAATAGTGTAGGCTAAATACTTATCTTTTTTCTGGCCACTGACTCATCATTTGCAGACATGACCACCATGCAGAAATACGCCACAGGAACTCAAGCCCAGCTAGACTCGTCCCTAGGGCAGCATTTCTGCAGTTCAGCCTCTTCCAGTGTGAAGTAATTGGTAGCTTAAAAGCTAAGCTTTCAAAGTAGTTTCCCCAACACTGCCTATTTCACATTAACCTGCTATTATTAGTAAAAGAATTTACAGTCCATGAAAAAGTCTAGAGACAGTAGATTAGTGCCGCTTCAAAAATCAAAATTTGAAACCAGCGACAGTAACTGATGCAAATACATCATGTCAGTTGAACGAGAGAAAGCAAAGTGCAAGGGAAAAGGCTTTGCTCAGACAAACAAAACTCCACCTGAATACACATGTAGCTGTCATTTATTATTTAAACAAGTGGTGCTGCATGTGAAATAAAAGAGGGACTTTGTGTGGGACTGAGAGGAGATGAAAGCGTGGATTAAGGAAAGATTAGCCGTCAGATGTTGACAGCTTCTCAAGTGGCTCACCAGCAAAGCGGACGGCTGTTATGGATGAAGAGTGTTCGTCGAGTGTTTGCACCAGACTGTAGTCATCTTCTGCATCCAAGACGTGGATCAGACGATCCCTGCTGGCTGTGGCCAGCAGCTTCAGACCTGACAGAAATGAGACCGTTTAATCACCGATCATATTCACGGCCAACCTGCAAATATTTTTCATCTCCATTCTCCATCACTATAGTAACTAGTACAGTCACACACACACTGACCTGTTTCTGGTTTACTGTATTCAAGGCTGAGGATCTCAGCATCATGGGCTTCCACCTTCAGAATCTCCTCCATGCTGCTGAGGTCATGAACCCTGTAGAATATCACGTTTTTAGCACAGTGGTCACTTCAGTCTGTCATCAGCCTCAGCTTTAGCTTTCATGTCCTACCTCAGCATGCCATTGCGATCTCCAGATGCCAGGTGTTTGCCGTCTGGGCTGACACAGATGGCCCTGATGCCTGTCCTGATTTCTGCTGTCTGTCCATCCCCTGACTTGACCTCTGTGTTCGCACTTGTTGCACACTCTGGATCCAGCAAGGCGCTGGTGTTTCCATCCATGTAGATTATATTCAAAAGATCCTGCAGAAGAAAGGGAAAGAAAAATATTTCTTCACAGTTTTACTGGAAACACAGCATAAAAGAATATGGGTCTTGGGAGTCAAACTCACTTGGCTCAGGATGTTTGGAGAATGAACATGCGTTTGTGTCCAGTCCTCCATCCGCCACAGTCTTACGGTGTTATCGGCTGAACAAGTAAGGAATGCACCTGATGACAAACCAGCAGCCAGTTCTCCGGGAACATCTGGAAACACCTGAGGAGGAGTGAACAAAAGGAGGATGTTCAGTTAATAATAAACTACATGCGGATAAAAAAAAGTATAAATTTAAAAAAGCACTAACTCTGTAAGACAGATTTCAATTGAACAGTAATCCAAAGTTTGAAATGCTGTTTTACTAAGCCGTGTGCATTGCCTTATATTGATTATTATTAGCAAGTTAAAGCTGCCAAAATCTGATGCACGATGTTCAGTAGGGCAAAGAACAGTCCAAAGTTTCCCAATTTTGGTTGTGTACTGATCCCCAATGTTCCACAAATGACTAACCTAATCAATAGGTAGAATCCAATCTATTGTACTGCTGTAATCCTATTGAACAAGGGGCTTTAAAAACACACACTGAACATCTTGTGTTTCTAAAGAGGTGATATAAATTCACTTCCTCCTGCATGCATTTACCTCCAGGTCCCAGACACAGGCAGGATGAAAGAGGGCAGAGTGCACCTTCCCCACCCGCTGCACATCTCTCACGTCCCACACATACAAACTGTGGTCATTATACACACAGCTGAGCCGGCAGCTGACAGGGTCATAGGTAACGGCAACGGTGTCTGGGTAACGGGCATCCGCCGTGGTGTTGAACAGATGACTGTGGGAATAAAAGGTTGGGACAGCAAGAAGAGATGTTTTTTTTTTTTTTAAATCAGACATTCTCAAAAATAAGAAACATTTAGACTTAGGCTTGTGCCACTTGAGACAGAAAGCTCTATTAATAGAGCACATTTGATCCTGCGGTGGATCAGTGCCAAAGACAGGCCAAGTTACTCCTGAGCTCTTCCTCACCTGGCTTCAGTCATGGCGGAGACGTCAGAGCCGAGGGGGTGCGGCCGCGGCAGTGTGCAGACAAAGTGCAAGTCAGCGGGGCTGAAGGCTCGCACCGTTCCATCAGCACAGCCGCAGAAGATCATATCTTCAGAGAGAGACAGCGACTGAGCCACCCCAGTCTGCATGGAAGGACATACACCAGAAAATCAGCTCACAAGTCACAGCTTTGTAGCCCTCTGGAGAAAACAGTCTCTAATAATATTATGGTAAACATTCATATTCATTTACGTCTGAGAAATTAAGCTAATTTTGCTCCTGCAAATATTATTACATCATTAGTTTTGCATCCTCTCCAAAGGTTACAGAGGAATATAAAAGGGTGGCTGTTGGAGCTCTTCCAAACACATCCTGTACCTGTCCTTGCTGCTAATTCTTCTTAGATCCTCTAACAGCAGGATTCTTCACCTCTTTAGTAAACACGGATGGATACTGACCTGAAGCATTACTGCCTGTACTGTACTCAAATAATGGCTAAATGAACATGCTGTAAGGTTAACACTGACTGAGGTGAATGAGATTGGTAATTCACAAGGAAAGCGACACCTAGTGAATAAATAAAAGAATGTTACATATCAATAGTGTGACATGGTGGGAAATATATAAAGCTTCAATAACACAGTAGAACCAATAGAGCTACCATTTAATAAGAATTAACAGTAGTAGCAGTTAAGAGTCCAAACACCCCTTTAACTAGGGGTGGGGGGGGGAAATCGAAACAGCATAGTATCATAATATTTTACTTGGCGATATCGTATCGATACAGTGACACCAAATATTGATATTTTTATTAAATAAATTAAAATACTCTGGGAATCCTGAGATAACATTAGCTGTGCAAACTTGCATTAAATCGGCTCAACCAAAAAAACCATCCAACACTGGACACACTTAGCTTAACAAAGCTACATCCTAATTCAGAGCAAGCTAACGGCTCAGTCACACGAGTGAAAAAAGGACAGCAACCTCCTTCCATCTACCAAAAATAACAATAATAATTGGTGGCAGCCTGGTGATTGTATTGAATTTTTTCACATTCTGCAATTGATTGCAACTGGTGGTGACTAAATGGTTGCCCAGAGCTTGAGGGTTTTGCACATTTACAGAAACTTTTGATCGCAGGGCAATTGCACAGATTGCCTGACAGGAGGCAACCTTTCTGCAAATAGTTGCAATCTGACTTGGACTGAACCGCAATCACTCTCAGAGAGATTATTGAAGGTTTGGAAATAATTGCTATCTAATTTATAAATGCAGAGAGTTTGCCAACATGTTGCCATGAGTCTGAATGAGTCTTTGTCAATAAGCTCAACTCGAGGAGACGAGACTCGACTGGCTGCCAGCTGGTTGTATTCTGGTTATATTCCTATAGAACAAGAAGGATGCTGAGTGCAAATGTAATAATTAAATGTGAATTTATGTTAAATGTGAATTTCTGTTTATGTAGACAGCAACAGACATGAGATTTTCAATCATTTATCACAGGTAATTACTGTATTATCAGTAAAAGACTGCATGCAATTGCCAACTTGACCCCATTCAATTGCAGACTGACTCCCTCTTATAGCAACATTTATGGCAGATTTTAGTGAGTGTTGATATGCTTGACAATCTCATTTTTCAGCAAAAATAAATAAATAAATAAGTGAAGTGAGATAATTTTATCTTATTGGATAAAACAGATGTTGACAAAGTTTAACTTTGAGGACATAATTTGCAGTTGAAAAAGTGCTAAATCGCAATACATGTTGTTGCAATACTCAGCATATCGCAAAACAATATCGTATTCTGAGTGAAGTATTGTGATAATATTGTATGGTGGGGTGTCTGGTGATTCCCACCTCTACCTTTCACCCCATCTCTGCTGCAGACATCCCCCTCCCTCTCACTCACCCGTAGGTCCACCCACTTGTCCAGCATCCTCTTGCTGTTAAACTCACACAGCAGACCAGAGGAGGTAATGCAGAAAGTGGAGTCAGATTTAGAGCCACGTCCACAAGCCACATCACAGAAGAAGTTGTTCCTCAGCTCTCCCAGCAGCCCGGAGCGGCCCAGCAGAGGCACAGGAGCGCTGGCCTACATAGCACAGAGGGGTGACGGTTAGCTGATAAAGCTCTGACTGAAACAGTTCAAGCACAATCCCTGATGCTGCATGTGTGTAGCTGAAAAATAAGAATCCACACATTTCACCAATACATTTGCGTAATTGAAGAGTACACTAACTTAGTTTCCATTTCTTTATTTGACAGTTAAAATTATGCACATTGTGCAAAATCATGCACATGCAAATTACACGGTTGTGAAGATTTGAGAACTCATTTGAGAATTCACTGATATGAAGACACTCATCTATGGAACAATTAAACACCAATAAAACAGGTACTAGGTTGGACAATTTTCAAGGCAATGCAAAAGTACAAGGTAGGGAAAGAACTTCGAGCAGTAACAAAAATAGGAAAGCCTCTAACTTACATGACTAGCACAAATTTTAGTATCCTCTCATACCTTGTTGGCCTTGCAGTGGTCCAGATACCAGAACTTGACATGCCTGTTTCCTACTGTTACAAAGTAGGAGCTGTCCTCAGAGAAAGACACACCTTTCACCTTACTGGACACCTTGTTAGCGGCCACTAGTACATCTTTCTGCAAGAACAATACATTTTAAAGAGATCCTTGCAAAGACACAATTAATACACAATGAGACTTCTTGGTAATGGTACTGGAAGCAGGTGAAACAGCCATAGGGGTCACTTTTACTCTGTCTTGCCCTCATTGGACAAAGAGAATATGAGCTTACAACAAAACTTTAAAGTGAGACAAACCTTCCACGCCCAGACGTTGACCATCATGTCATGTTGATTTCCTACACTGACTATGTATTTGCTGTTGAGGGAGAAAGCCACACAGGAGACACCGAATTTGTGCTTCTGGAGCTCCGCCACTTGCCTCCGTTCTGCCACGTCCCATACTCTCACCGCTGGTAGGTGACCACTCTGGTGAAAAGGAAAGAGTAAGGGGGTGTAAATGGTTAAAAGCTGGGTTAACTTATTAAAAACGGTCCACATTCCTCTATTCATACAATTCCTCCATTCATACACTGTAGTGCCTTAGTTATTTTTATCTCCAGTCTGGAAGTCGACTGAAACAGGCTCTATTCAAGAGACACCTGTCACTACAGTCTGTCCATATCTCTAGAAGATTATCCTCTCTGTCCTCTGTCTATTTGTCCCTTGACCTGATCACATTACTCCCTCCTAGGGATCGAAAGTTCAGCTGGCTATTTGTGTAGTCTCTTATTATAATATGGTAAAAGGACCTTTCAAAGGTCAGAGTTATTAGGTGCAAAAGAATGTGTGACATTCAAGTGAAGACAGAGCTGCATACAAAAGACACACAAGAAAAGAAGGACAAAACAGCCTGCACGTCCGCTGTCAGCCTGCCCCTGTATGTAAATTAGCTACTGTTTGATGAATGAGTGTGTGTGAGGGACATTTCCTATCAGATCACTCACTCAGGCATATCTTTTACTCCTCCTTTTATAAGGCCTATGGGAGAGCCTCTAATACAGCTGTGATGCTCTCAGCTTTGATCACTGAGCACAGCAGGTTAAAAAGAGAGCTTTAATATTTCTGGCAGCTGACTATAATGCTAACACTGGGCCTGGAGGAGTGGCGTGTAAATTTGCAGCTCTAATATTTCCCAATACATCTGCTGCGATCTCTAACCAGTTTTAATTACTCTAAGCATTTATGGTGGGAATTTGGCACATGGTTCCCTTTGAATTCCAGAAGAACAGCATATCCTCAGTCTGTTTGGTCTTTTGAACTTTGGTCTCTGTCGTCATGGCAACTACTGCGTGCCCATCCACTTATGCAGAGAAGTCTTTAATCGGCTTTGATTGGCTGGGGAGGATTAAGATAGCGCGTTGTGTCGAGGCCCACGTTGTAACTACAACAAAACTGATTCAAGATGCTTGGCTGAAAAGGCACATTACACTGTTGACATGATAAAACTGGGACCCTTTAAAGGAGAAGCTAAAAACACAGAGTTCTGCAGCAAGCAGCATCCTGCTGGGGTGTCTGCAGCACAGCACGCTAACTCCTTCTTATACTGTGGATAACTGAAGACTGGAATGAGCTAATTCTCTGAATACTGCAGTTAACACATAAATCTAAATCAGTATAAACACCAATCCTAGTGTAATATTAACCTGACAAAGGAAAAAAAAAAACTGAACAGTTGATGAGAGAACAGATGAGAGTTTGAGTTTGCAAATACAACATGAAAAGATGAAACATGTTCCATAAATGCAAGAACGAGTTACCTGAAAAAGCACGAGAAAAGTGAGGGTAAAGAAACTCACCTCTCCTGTCACCAAGTATTTACCGTCAGGGGAAAAAGACAGAGCTGTGATGGTTTTCCTGTGAGAGGGAGACAGACAGAGGATAACATCCCAGTATGATTAGTTTAATGTTGCTCTGCTTCAGTGATGACTGCACTCATGTATGACTCACCTGGAAGTGTTGATAATGTGGTGCTGCCTGTTCTTTTTGGGGTTCAGTAAGACTACCACACACCTACACAAGGAAAGCAAGAAATGCAATAATCCATATAAATATTTGATGTGGAACAGGTCGAGAAACATTGCGACTACTTAAGGAAAATGTCCATTTTATGCTAATAAATTGATGGCAGAGCTTATAGTGCAAATGCTAACTGATTACACATTTTTAAACATTCAAACTGTGATGTAACACAACAATCTGTGCAACCTTACACCGACAGCAACTCCAGAGAAAGCCTGATACTAATCTCTGCTGATCTGCAATTAAACTGTATTTGGAAGTTTTTCTGACAGACGTACAGAAACGGTTGGGGGGATCACTTCTGTGAACTCCCTCAACACAATAATAAGATTTACACAAGTTGGGAAGGTCTCTCAGAGCCATTTCTAAACAACTGCAGATTCCAGGATCATCAGTTCAAACAATTGTACGTAAGTAAAAGTTATTCGAATGTGCCAAGGTCTGGAGAAAGACCCAAACAGTCCCCCTCAGATGAGAGGAAATTAGTTAAGATGTTCAGGAACAACCCAGGAACCACCAAGGCTTTTAAGCCTGCCATGAACTGGAAACTGCTGGAACACCAGCGTCAGTGTCCACAGTGAAGCGAGTTTCACATCGCCATGGACTGAGAGAGTGCGAACCAAGAAAGAAGCTCCTACTTCAAAATCAACACCTTCAAGCTTGACTGAAATTTGCAGCCGCCCACATGGATGAGCCAAATGCCTTTGGGAGAAAAGCTTTATGGTCAGATGAGACAGAGATTGAACTATTTGGCCACAACAGGTATGTTTGGAGGAGTAAAGGTCAAGTCTAAAAACACTGTATAGCTGTCAAGCATGGTGGTGGTAGCATCATGCTCTGGGGCTGTTTTGTTGCCAGTGGTACTGGTACATAGTTTGCATAGAGTAGATGGAATAATGAAGAAGAACTACCTCCAAATTCTTCAACTTCACTTCAAATCAACAGCTAGATGGTTGAAACTTAGACACAATTGAGTGTTCCAACAGGATAATGATCACAAACACACATCAAAACTGGTTTTGGAATGGATAAAGCAGGCTAACAAAAAGCTGCTGTAATGGCCTTCCCAAAGCCCCGATCTCAACCCTACTGAAAATATGTGGACTATGCATAAAAGCCGGGTCTGTGCCAGGAAACCAACCAATTTAAATTAAATCTACCAATTCTGCCAAGAGGAGTGGTCAAATATCCAGCCAGAATTATGCTAGAAGCTTGTTGATGGCTACTAAAAGCATCAGTCGAGGAACATTAACCAAATATTAGTGTATATATTTGAGCCTACACTTTTGACCCTGTGTGGATTAGAGAAAATCCAAAATAATTTCAAACTTGTGCACCCAATACTTGTTTTTTAAAGTCATTAAAGATGAATGCTGTACAATCATTCACCCCGGCTCAAAGAAATCATTAAAAGCTCAAAATTACGATGACATTCATGCCCATGATGAGTGTATGTAAACTTCTGACCACAACTGTATGTTTCCCACAAAAAAGAAATTAATAGGAACACACATGCACGGACACACACTGCACAGAATTTTACAGTTCCTTCATCACTAGTCTAGTTTTCAAAATACAGAATAATTTACTTAGAGGGAACGTTTAAAAGAAGATTAAACTACATTACACGAATAATTAAAATATGATTAAATGTAACTTTAGTCATTTTTAGTCTTTACTGTATATTGGACAGTTTTCCAACCCCTGCTTTTATTTACTTTTCCATATTGAAATAACCCAGACATAATATTGTTACCTATTAATTAAAATTCTTTTTACACCCTGCTCGTGAGCAGCACATAGATCAACATTCGACCTGTTAGTGAACTGCACCGTGCCAGGAAACTACATTCCTGGTACAACAGCTTGCACAGATTTAAAACGAGATAGCAGGTGGATTGCCAGATTGTGCACCATTTAGGAAGTACAACAACGAACAGAACCAAATACACATACACCCACTGCATATGTGCAAAGAGGTGCCCATGCATGCCTGACACACACACACTCACAAACGTACAGCTCTAATTCTCCTTTTTTTTCCTTTGACCATTGGCCTTCTTAGTATTAATACAGCTTTGTTGGAAGATTTGAGAACAAAATCAGCTCAAGTGCACAGATTTTGTTACAACCTTGCAGGACCCACTCTGCTTATTTTTAAACTCTGCTTTCACTCGCTCTGAGACCCCCACCCCAGTATCACCACTGTACATCTAAACCATTCAGACTGCAGCTCACAGGTCTCATTTTTATATTCTATGCTGAGTAAAGCTATAGCATCCAGTGTCGCTTCATAGAATTAATAATACTACACAACAAGCTATCACTGTGAGAGTCAAAGAAAGCCTCCCTGAGGATGGGATAAAGGAAAAAAAAGCTTTGGAGTTTCTCTGATGAGAAAGCCCACAGAACTCCAGTCCTCAGCTCCTCTGAGATGATGCAGAGATAACACACACACGAAGAAATTTGCACACTAAACATCCGCATGAGACAGATATGATAAGGCAGCTGGGAGTGAGCGGAGCGCTGATAAGTCAAAGGTCAGATTAGGAAGATAACAGCACACGAACAGTCTCTCTTGTCTCACCCTGCAGGATAGGCCACGAGTCCGGATTGAGGGTCAGAGGCCAGAGCGCTGTTTCCTGAAGCGGTGATGCCCAACACTTTCTCCAAAGTCACCTACAGAGACACAACACAGGGGTTCTGTTTTCCATAATTCATCATAATGAGAAATGAAAAAAAAAAAGTGCTGGCTGACAGGAGGATAGATACAACAAAGACACAAGTAAATGTGCTGTTTGGTTACAACATGTGTGGAAAAGGGTCAAACATTTTAACATAGTACTATATACAAAAAGCAGGCTTTCCTGGCAGTTTCAAGATTCGAGGTATCAGACCTAAAATAACATTGATCAAAAAGTTATTTATTGTCGTTATTGCACACCTGAACAAACACTCTGTGATAAATGAGCAGACTCTTAGCTGCAGCACAAAGCATGCCTTCGATTGATACGTGTCCAACAACAGGCTTGAAACAGAAAACTGTCATTATTTTATCTTTTGGGTGTTTGAGACGTAAAAAAGAAAGAAAGAAAGAAATGAAAAAGATCTCAAAGACGAAGTGATCAAACAGAGGATGTGACAGCTGGCTTGGCATGTCTGCCTGTCTGTCTGTGTCTGTCTTGGGAATTAGAAACCAACTGTTGGTGTCACTGATTAGTCTGAAGAAGCATATGAATGTACCCGAGGCTCGGCGTCCTACTAACGCAAGTGAAATAATAATAGCAAACAATAAAAAGCACAATAATATTATCATCAGAAATGCTTTCCAAGAAGCCTAAATAGACTCCAAGTTTATGTATTGTTAAAAAATAATTTACAGGTCTTAATAGATCTTTTATAAGTAAAACCTCTGGGTTGCCAGGGTATGGAAATGTAATTTTGCCACTGTTCATACTTTTTATTTGGCAATAAATCAGCTTTTAAATCATTAATTCTTCCTTATCATAGGTGTTCCCAATCCACACAGTGCAATAACTCCAATAATGTTTAATAAACTGACATCACAAACTGTGCTCATAATGACTTCTCTGTCAAGAGGTAGTAATAACTGTTTAGATTTATTTAATAACTCTAATAAATGCTGAGGTGTATCTCACAGTTGTTAAGTAGGTGAAACTGTTGTACATCTGGCCTTTACTATATGTTCCCAATAATTAAATCAGAAACATTTATGGCAGATTTCTAGCTCCAGGTAAAGGTAGCCTGCAGCATTACAGGTCTGCTGCAGGACACTTCTTCTGTCAAGGCGTTGTACTCACACATCAAAAGTATTCAGGATGAGAACATGGGTTCATACCTTGCTGGTGAGATTTTCTTTGCTGTTCTTCTTTCCCGCGGATGGAGAACGCAGCAACTTCCTAATGCGACTTTTAATGGTGAATCCATCGCCTGGCATTTTGTTTGTTTTGCAGCCTGGAGACAATGCTCTGAGGGCTGCTGACAATCCACTGTGGCAAGCCACGAACTAGCAGAGTGTGGCGCGCACACAGGTTGAAGAAGAAGTGAAGGAGAGCGCGTAATGATCCTCCTCCCAAGACCAAACCTCCTCTAGAGACAACCTGGCTGCAGAGCTTTACAAAGTCGGACAGAGTTCCTGCAGCCGGTGGGACATGTGGAGACTAATCTCTTGATTGAGTTTGTAGTTCTCTTCTTCTCTGCAGGGACCGCTTCTCCTGTTGCAGGTTCTCGTCTCAGCGCTGCGTTTGCAATGGCAAGGAAACGGAGTCGCTGCTATTTTAAGTTCCCGTGTGCCAGTGTGACATCACTGGTTTAATCTGAACCTTAAATGGTCTCATTCAGTGATTACATCAGCTTTTGTTGCTGTTGCGCCTGATTTAATGGGATTAGAGATACCATTGCAGAGGATGTTTTGGGGACCCACCAAAGAATTTATTAGGCTGCTGATTAGGAGACAGAGGTTCACGTATCTTGAAGTTCATTTGTTGTAAATGGGGCTATTTGCTTAAGTTAAAGTAATTTCATTTTTTATTGTGTGTCTTTTGAAAAACGGCCGAACACTTTCATTAAACTTTGTCTTGCACGTAGGCAATAACTAGTGTGTGTTGAGGAACTCATCCATTTTAATATGAGATTTCAATTCTGAAATGTTTTGTTGGATGACGTCCATTCAAACCACATCCTGTCAGAACGCACTATACTAAATTATTTGTATAAACATGTTGTGTTTATCGGCAGACCTTTATAATAAATCAGTATTGTTGTTAACAAATAATTAGTAATACTAACAGTGAGCTGTAGTCTATTACAACATAAGTCAATCTGATCACTGCCAAACTACCACTTCCGAAAATGTGCTCTCAGACTCTCATACTCTGAGGTTTGCTAAAACTGTATTTCTACAGATTCACCCAAGAACACTTTTTTTAAAATAAAATTTTTAAAAAATTATGTTTTGAAGGTAAACAAACTCTCATGCCAGTAAAACCCAGCTTATTGCACCATGCAATATTGTAAGGAAAATATTGTAACTGTCTGAAAATACTATATGAGAATTAACTATAATTACCAGAAATGTAGAAATGTGTATCTTAGTTATTGCATCATTTAAATACCAAGCTGGTATTCGTTATATTTCTAAGTCTGTGTTTTATTCTACTGTACAGCAATCAGCACTGCAAACCGCCTGCCTGTTGTTGCGTAGGACTACCTTGAGCAAAGCTGCCAAAGCAGCTCTTACCAATAGGAGCACTTACTGTGCTGTGGTGTCCAACACTGGGACACTGGCAGTGAATTCTCTGGGTCCTGAGGTTTGTTCCAGTGCAGATTTGGAGACCTCTGGTTAAGTCTGAAGGCTGGGTCAACAACTTGAGCTCTGTTGTGTTCCTCTAGCTATTCCTAAGCACTTTCTATGGTTTGTGGCAGAATGCATTGTTCTTTTGAGGGAGTGCTATTGCCATAGGGAGTGTGCTTGGTCTGCAACAATGTTTAGTGGGTGGTACATATCAAAGTAATACCCAAATGAAGGTTGGGACTCATCAGAACATTGTATTATTAGGAAATGATCCATCTTCAGTCCACCTTAGGTGCTTTTAATGTTGTGGTTGATCAGTGTACACATTAATTGACCTAAAAGTTATCTATCACAGCAGATGTAATTTTTGCTTTACCTGGTGTCACTAGAGGATAATTTAATGTGTTGTCATGGTGATGTGACCGAAAGGGGTTATAGCTAAAACGTAATTGGACAGTTGACTAACAAGCAGGGTCATGGCCAGGTGATGTCTGCTCCTTGTTATTTCATGACAAATTAAGCAGATAAAATATCTGGAGTTGATTGAACTCTCAATATAAGGTGCAAAGAGATTCTGATTCAAGTGAAGTCCATCATTAGACTGAAAAACCAAAATAAACTTTAGGAGCGGCCACATGAACAGTTTGGTACATTCTTAAAAAGGAGGAATGCACTGGCCAGCTCAGCACCAAAAGGCCTGAAAGACCACAGAAGACAACTAAAGTGCATGATGGCAGAACTATTTCCATGATTAAGAAAAACAACTTCACAACATCTAAGTCAAGAACACTCTCTAGGAGGTAGGTACACCATTGTCATAGTGTACAATCAACAAATGCCTTCATGAATGGAAGTAGAGAGGGTTTTACAACAAGATGCAGACCATTGGTTACACTCAAGAACAAGAAGGCCAGATTAGAGTTTGCCCGAAAACATGAAAAACCTTGGACATTTATGGAAAACAAATCTTTGGATGAGTGAAACCAAGATTAACTTGTACAAAAATGATGGGAAGAGAAAAGCATGGAGGAGAGGAACACCAAAAAGCTGAATCTGTTCATCTGGACGTAGCGTTTTTTAGTGGGAGAAATGTTTCGTCACCTCTGGTGACTTCTTCAGTCTCAGCTGACTGCAGGCTTCCCCAACCTTATAAACAGTACGTTTGCATAATGACAGAAACCAGCACCATTGACTAACAATGGGCCATGAGGTCAGTTTCATGATCATTAGTATGCAAATTGTCATGACCATTGATCAATGGCCATGAGTACCATTCACAGAGATTGGGGAATGGCTGCAATCACAGCATTGTAAGATGGTGACAGATGTACCCTTAGGCCCCCTCCTCGGTTCAGAGATGGTCTTTCCCTTTTCACGTAAATGGCCTCCTTGACTCCCCGTTCAAACCA
>VUQS01033822.1:0-10907 GCA_015108495.1 Heterochromis multidens
GTCTTGAAAGTTTTCAGTTATTTATGACAATGTTAGACTGGTATAGCTGAATCTTCATAAAATACAAATATCCACTCTATTGATGCATAAATATATTATATTAAAGTTTCAGAATCTTTCTCAGTGGCTTTTCAGTGTTTCCATGAAACCCCACAAAAATACAGCTGTACTAGTCAATATTTTTAATGGCTCAAGTGAAAGTCTTCAATGTGAATGTCTTGATGCATGCTCAATAGTACAGTGACCCAGTGAAGCACGCATGGTAACATCTACATGGAGCTGATTTTTTTCTGTCTATGTTCAGACAGCAAAAGCTTGTGAATGCTTTGTGCTACCATGATACACCAAACATCTCCGTAAGGTTTGTCTTCTCTTCTTTCCAAAACCGTTTGAATTTTGTCTCTAGCATGAATGGTAACAGAGTTATGGTCATTTAAATTTGTAAATATGGTAAGTACAGTTATACAGATACAGTTAAGAAAAACCAGCAAATAGAAAAATGCTACAAAAGCACACAAAACACAATGGAAATAGAAATAAACACTACGGAAATAGAAATAAACACTGCGGAAATAATCAAAAATTACAAAACAAAACGGAAGTGTTTCTGGGGACACAATAACGTGACGGAACAGCTGCGGAAGTGACACGCTAACAGTAAACATATATCTACAGTATTATATGAATCATGTTATTCAAACACACATTACCCTGCATCTTTTTCTCCCTCACAACACTGTTGAATGTTCTGGTTCTTTTAAGTGTGTCTCAGTGCAATCCTTCACATGTTTTGGTTTCTGTCACTTTTGCAGCTGGTATGTCAGGCTATTGTGTCCCCAGAAACACTTCCCCAGTTTTTCTATTTGCTGGTGTTTTCTTAAGTTGCAGCCCGTTTGATCTTTAAAGGCCACCATACAATAGTCCATACAATAGGGACTTCTTCAGCCTCAGTGAGTACAGGTTTCCCCAACCTTACAAACTGTACAGCTACATAATGACCAAAACCAGCACCATTGTCTAACAATGAGTCACAAGCTCAGTTTCATGATCATTAATATGCAAATTGTCATGGCCATGAGTACTATTTACAGAGAGTTGAATGGCTGCAATCATAGCATTGTAAGATGGTAAAAGATTTACTCTTAGGCCCCCTCCTCAGTTCAGCAATGGTCATTCCCTTTTCACATAAATGGCCTCCTTGACTCCTTGCTCAAACTTTGTTCCTCCCTTGAAAAAGTGGCCACTGGCTTGTAGGTGTAAATAGACTGCAGAGTCCTGGACTGATGAGGTACAGTAGCTCTTCTGTGTTGTGCCATCCGCTTCATTGTGAAGTGAGTTGCTTGTGGTGACAAACTAAATAGAGAACAGTTAAAGTCTGCAGTTTCCCTCAACTCTAAAGAGTTCCTGAGCAGTAGCTCATTTTGGTTTACTTTCTTTCTGCTCATTTTTTCAGCAGCAGTGTACCGTTATTGTCAACATAGACAATTATATTATAAACACTTACAAAACAATTATTTAAAAAGATTTCCTGGATTTCAACAATATGATATAAAAATGTAAATAATTCTAAACTGTCTTTTTTTTTTGCTGGTTTTACATCATGTGACCTGTCTACAGATTTGAAGGTCTGCGAGTGATGAGAAAGGAATTTCCTCAGTGAGTCGATCCAGTAACAACAAGCCAGTCACTTTTCACTGGAAAATGATCTGCTGATGTCCTGCATGCTGCAATGTTCCTGCTAACTCAAGAAGGTAAACACATTCTTTCACAGCTGGAACCACAGACATGCACCAAGACTCAACCATCATGATTTGTTTATTTCTGTCTCCAATAACATTTTAAATAACGTCACAAATGAAAACAAAATGATTGCTCAATGCAAATATACTTCCTTCATGATGGCGATAAAATTGTCATTTATCTCATGATGTAGAGAGACTTATCAGATGCTTAATGATTACTTATTACACCTAATTACCAGAGCATGTGTGCCAACCTACCTTTCCTGTGGTGCTGACTGGCTGCACGGTAGCTGCACAGGTAAATAACAGTAAGTAAAGTCCACCACTGTGCCATGTTGATGCTCACACACAAGATCCAGTCATACAAATCAGCACACGCTCTCTTCTTGCTGAGTTCTGTCTCTCTTAAGAGGTGCAATCTCAGTCATACATGAACATCTCAAGGGTGTATGAGAACCCTCCTTTCCACTTCATAAGTTTTGTGTGCAAGATCATTCTTCACTGTATTAACTTTTCTTTTGTCCCCTCCCTTCGTCATCTCCTTTCATTTCTTGTGTGTGTGTGTGTGTGTTCTCTTCTCAAGCCAGGGTGTCTGGGCTCTCATCTGGAAATCATCAGGATTTTGGGAACGCCTGCCCTCTTGGCTGGACTTTTCTTACAGCTACTGGATGACTGCTTTACTGGCTGAGTGGTTCAGTCACTGAGTGACTTTTCAGTTGACCAGGCAACTAAGCAAATGGTTGAGTGGCTGACTAAATTACTGACTGAACACAATGGCATCCATTGAGCCACAATCAAACCAGTGATGAGAGAGATGGTTTATTCAGAAAATAACTCATTTTACCATCATATATATCAGATAACACTGTAGTCAGGGGCCAGACAGCGTTTTATATTTATTTATTTTTATTTTTTTTACAAAATTTCAAGAAAGAAATGGCCTGGAGATCAAATAGGTTGTAAATAAGCCAACAGTTCTAAGGAATAGTTATTTCTAAAGAATTCCCAACTTCACTGGAAAACTGGATAGCAGAGAGCGACAGATGCTGTTTGGCTGTACACTTTGATGCAGATTGGTGCAATTTATCTTTCACAAGTGACATTAAACTCATATTTTTCAGGGAATTTTGATTTTTTTTTTTTTAGCTACATGAGACATTCTTCCAGGTTGGGTGCTTACATAAAGAAAAAAGTGCAAATACCAGAATTATTCTTAATTATGTCTGGGTAACCTGAGGGTTCCTTAAGCCCCTAGGTTACTATCCTATTACTTTATAGCCTATGATCCCAAATCTCAGCACTTGATTATTACAATCTTAAATGATAGAAGCTCAAAATAATCATTAAAAAAGTAAACCATCCTATTTAGTTACTAAAAATGGAAATCCTCCCTCTTTTTAAGTATCTTGACATTTTCTTTGTTGTTATATGCTTAAGTTCTTGGTTTAATTAATTGAAACTACATCTTTCAAGAAACAAAGCCCTGCCTTAAAAGGATTGTTCAGTTGCAGGTAGTGTGCATCAAGCAGACCACAATGAAATCCAGACTGGAGACAAAAGCTAGTCAACATTAACAACACTGAGAGGACCACTCAGAGCATTTGATTAAAGGCTGTCAAGACTCTCTCCACAAATCTATATTCTCTCCTCCACAGCGCCTTCTGCTCTTTGTTGTCACAGAATATGTGCAATAAACGCAAAGTCCGCCTTCTGGTGCCAAAGCATATAATAGCCTGTGTAGGTGCTTTTGGATTTCAGATAGTTTTCTTTCTTGGCTTATCCTCTAAGGCTGTGTCTGCTAAAATAAAAGAGATAATATGCCACTGATGGTCGTGCCTAAAAGCAGTTAAAAAGACAGAAACTAGTGCCCCGGCAGTAGATTAGAGAACAACAATTAATTATTCAAATAGAGTCTGAAGATATCAAACCTAAATGTTTATTTTAACAAAATAGAGCTGATAAGAGCTAGCTTCTTCTTATCGACACTATGCCGTTTGAATAAACAATGAAGTCTACTATCTGCATGCAGTTACCATGTACCTGCACCATGCACCTTTTGAATGGGAAGCCACTGAAGTTTTCCCAGTTGACAGAAGCATCAGAAGTTTAGGTCAAAAAATGCAATCATATACAACAGGATGAGACAAGTGGTGCTCCCATTTCATTTCAGTAGTGATAAAAAGTGAGTGGACATTTGGGAAACCTTTCGAGTGATTTTTCCGTGTGAAAAATGTCATTAATACAGGATTCATGCGTTTCATTTCAGTGTGGCAAAAATCTGAAGGGAAATAAAGTGAAGAACATGTATGGAAGGATTATACAACATAATAAAAACAACAGCTCATCTTACTTGATTAGGAGACATAAAGCATAAAAAATGTTAATATAGTGACATTCAAACGTTTGATTAATCTACACAGTGCTGAATTTATGTGGTTTTGCTTTACTGCCACCATATGTTTGAATCTTTGCACGTAGCAGATGGGCACCCAAGGTATAATGCCCTCAGCTTTTCTTAACCTACTAAACACAAAACACAGTTGCAAGGACGAGAACTCTGGAAGTGTGCCTCTGTGGGCAAACTGTAAGTCTCGTCCGCATGCGATTCACATGAGTAACACGTCAGGCATAAGCAGATGGCATTCTGAAGGGCAAAACAAAAGCCCAAAACATTATTCTCTGCTGCTTATGTCCTTTGTGTTTGCCTGCAGGTGCACAGATTTAACTACTGTAAGACAAGAAAAATGCTAATGACCCTGGAGTGCGTGAGGTTGTACAAACACAGTCCGATCATATGCACTGTAAAAGAAAACCAGTTCTTTTGTCTTTGTAACCATGAGGGGGCAGTGTTACGACACAGATCCTGAGTGATCCACAATTCCCCAACTTATCCAAGATCCTGCAGTGATTGCTGCTACTCCCCAACTCTTTTGGTGATGGTGCATGAATTCAAAAATAATTGAATTCTATTCAGATAAGGTCTAGCAATGTGAATGCAGCCACTTAACAGAGATCAAAGAGGTTGTTTGGGTTCAAACCAGGTGGGGACCCTCGAGACATCCTTTAGTTTAATTGCTTCTATGCTGTAAATCAGTGGAATGCCTCAAATATGCAAATTTACATGAGGCCACTGCACATCTGAACTTGCATGAGGCTTGCCTAATAGTCAAATTGCTGTCACACAAAAAGTCTGCAGCTGCAGTTTTATGTTACAATGCAGTGAGTCAGGATAATAAGCAAACACCTGATCTGATTGTACAAATAAAGAAAATGCTGAGATTTAGACCGTTGGGGTTTGGTACTATTTCCCAGCTAAGAGGCTGTGACTCTTGGGGAGTGTTTTGACGAAGAGCGAAATATTGTCATGTTATTATATAGGTAGTTATTGGTTTGACATATTGCAGCAAGTAAAGCCTGGAGACACAGCAAGAGACTGCTTATACTTATTTAAATGCACTACCTGGGGAAAAATGTGTCCAGAGGATATACAGTACTGTCAATATACATATTGCTGTTCAATTCCGATGTGTTCACAAGCCAAGCCATTTAAGAGTTTGGGATTTTCTTTTTGTTTGTTTTGTTTTAATCCTCAATCGAGGCTCTGCTGAAAAGCCTGCCTTTGTAAGACTTTTGTTGTAAATGACAATTAGTTCTTGCTTTGTCCTCAAGGTTGCAAAGAAGTAGAAATAAAAGAAAAATCAGAAGGAAAGTCAGAAAAGTGTTGGGGGACCATATTAAAATAAAAGAAGGAATGAAAGTAAATACTAGGGACAAAGTTGTAGAGAAATGTGTATCATGAGGATATTTACAACTTAGAATCTGGGCCTTGAAGAAAGACTGAGAAAAGTTTGAGAACAGTTAGAAATGAACTCTGATAGTTTAAAACCAAGATCAATTGATTGACCATAGTTAGTGGCAGCATGGCAGCCGTCACAACAAGTAAGTCCAGTGTGAGAATGGGCTGTCTAGAACATCTCTACCTAGCTGGCAGGAGGCACATCACACTTCAAAACAATTCAACAAAATACTGCAAGTATGTGAGTGCTCAACCACAATGCCTAATCATCATACCTCAAGCAGAATAATTACCTCAACTGTCCATCACACCTCTGCAAACAATTTCATCAGGGCTCGTCAGCACAGAAGCACAGTCACAGCTCAGCATTGAGTCTTTAAATGGAGCTAGCATGTCTTGGACAGCTTGGAACATCACGATCGGCCCTAGTGGGTGCCGGGTGTCTCCAAATCCTAAAAAGAAGGTAGTTGTCTGCCTGATATATCCTACACACTGGAGAGGAGACAGCTACAGCAGCATGTTAGCCTAAACAGGCCACCTGTCACATTACTTTGGCATGCAGTATTTATTACCTAACAATATCCCAATTAGCCATGACAGGAAACAAAGCTTTGTAACTCTTGAGAAATTAATAGAATGTGTTTGTAAAAATCATGTTGCTAATTTTCTCCTACATTCTCCAGCTTATCCTGTTTGACCAATTAATTTATAATAACCTGATTTATAGTCAACAGTGCAGCCAGTGTTACAGTGTGCGAGTGTAAAACAGCAAAACAACATAAATAACTGTCTTAGTAGTTTAAAACTGCAGACACACTCATTAACATGATGTATAGCATATTTTTTATTTTTATTTTTTATAAAAGCTATCACTTTCAACCAGTGATGTTGGAGATCTTGTTAAAATTGGTGGAATTATGAACACAGAAAAGTACCGTCAGATTTTAATCCACCATGCAATACCATCTGGAAAGTGTCTGATTGGCAATGGCTTCATTTTTCAGCATGACAATGATACCAAACACACTGCCAATGCAGTAAAAGCTTACCTGGATAAAAAAAAAAACACACACACACACATAATGGAACACTATCAGTCTTGGCTTCCCCAGAGCTCGGACCTTAACATTATTGAGGCAGTGTGGGATCATCTGGACAGAGAATGTAACAAAAGGCAGCCAAAATCCAAAGAAGAGTTTTGGAATATACTTCCAAAAGCCTGGAGAACTATTCCTGAAGACTACTTAAAGAAATTGGAAGAAAGCTTGCCTAAGAGAGTTTAGGCTGTGTTGAAGAATAAAAGTGGTCACACCAAATATTGACTTTCAAACTTGTTAGAATTGTACAGACTCTGTTTTTGACTCATATGCTGTATTTCCATGTATGTTTGCATATGTTGTAATAAATTGATTAATCTATTTCACATTTTCCAAGCAAAATATAAAAAATGAGGGGTACTCAAGACTTTTGCACACTACTGTAGATACATTTAAAAAAAAAAAAAAAAAAAAAAAAAAATAAAAAAACAAAAAAAAAAAAAAAAAAAAAAAAAAAAAAAAAAAAACCCAACAAAAAAAACAAACAAACAAACAAAAGAAAAACATTCTCACAAAGTTAAGCTAACAATGTGGTAAAAGATTTGCTAAAACATTAAACTCTATCCAGACATTGTGCCATTTACTCATTAAGCCATAAAAATGACACTGATGGAATCTGCAAAAGAAATCAATGCACATTATGTAATGTGGCAGATAACCATCAGTTTTCCCAATGAAATGAAGCCTAAACCTGCGTAGCTTAAAACATTCTACTTTGAACATAACTGCAACCTCAACACACATTTTATCATGATTCCCAAAGAAAGTTCGTTTTAGCTTAATGATATGCAATGCCTTTTCTTTTCTTTTCTTTTTTGGAGAATTTTCTTTTTAGAGTACTTGTTATTTAAGTCAAAAGATTTTGGTGGACTAATCTTTCAAAACCTGAACTAAGTTAAGCATATACTAATTATCATTATTCTACTGATACAGAAATTGTTTTACATGTTTTAAGTGATGCAACTTTGCAGGTACAACGTAAAAGTGTTACTGCAAAATGATAATAAAAAAAGGTGATACGAGGTTTGTTACAGCTTCTCATTTGAGGACTTAAATGGGAAATATTCTGCAGGGACAGTGCTTAAGAAATTTATTAGACCACCACTCGATGTAAGGGTTATGCCACAGCTGCCCTAAATTAACAGTATTGGTAATTACCAACTGTTGTTGGTAATTACAACATTACAGAAACCAATGTTTCTGTAATGGTTAATCCATCAGTATGCACAACATTTTAATCAAAATGAAATTTTTAATGCTAAAACATAACTATTGTTGTTATCCATGAATGTTGCAAAAAAGCTGAAAAAAAGTAATAGTAAGTAAGTATTTTTTGATTAAGATGCCAAATTACAGTTATTTACTTGCATTTCTGAACAAAAAAAATTACTTTTAGTGGTTGAATGTCATGCTTGATTATCTGGACGTGGCGTTTTTTAGTGGGAGAAACGTTTCGTTGCCAACTGGTAACTTCTTCAGTCTCAGCTGACCGAAACCAGCACCACTAACTAACATATATACAATGGCCATAAATGGCCCATTGTTAGTTAGTGGTGCTGGTTTCGGTCATTATGCAATGTACTGTTTATAAGGTTGGGGAATCCTGCAGTCAGCTGAGACTGAAGAAGTTACCAGTTGGCAACGAAACGTTTCTCCCACTAAAAAACGCCACGTCCAGATGAACAGATTCAACTTTTTGGGATTCTTTTACCTGGATTATTGAGCATGCATCAAGAGATCATGCTTGATTAGTTTCTGACTTCTTATGTGTCGGCTCATATTTGGATATAAAAATGTGAATTCATTTTGTTATTTGCCTAAGAAATAACATCATAATTTTAAATTTGAAACAAGTTTTTTTTTGTTTTCTTTTTCAGATTTCTAAAATATTTGTGTTTTCTTGTTTTTTATGACAGGTGGTCTAATAAATTTGTTAAGCACTGGATATGCAGCCTAAACAATACTCAAACATAACATGAGGACACCAAGGACACCAAGATATTTATAATTACAAGCAAGTCAGCATTACAAATATACTGTCCTAGTATAAAGCCCGTTTGAAATATTACAGTATTTGTTGAAAATGTTTAGCAGCCTCTGTGGGGATGGGTTAATGGTACTGAAGACAACTAACCAGTGTAACCCGTAAGATTGCTAGTCAGACATGATTAACCTGAAAATATATTTTTCCTCTCAAAAAGATCATTACTAATGAGTAATAGTAATACTGCATTACAAATATCAATGAGTATACAAGTGTCTATTGACAAACTTCGACATCACTTCCCGTTAAAATGAATGTGTCTGTATATAATAATCCTATGCATTATCAGTCCTGTGTATAGTGTCCAAATATTTGAAAATATTACACCTGAACAAGCCAGCACAATTTCTTTTTCCATATGTTTTACAATTCTTTAAAAAGTATGCATTTGTGCGTGCCTGTGTTTGATTTAAACAGTACACAAAAGTATTTAAGCACCAAGAAATGATTCAGTCTGAGGAAAATGTATTACAAACACCACAACAAACCAGTAAAAGTAATCTGATTGCAAAGACTTTGATAACCGAAAGAAAGAAATCACAAAATGCAAAATAGCTGACAGTGATGAACCACTGTGCTGAGGTGTTGCTGAATGAAAAAGAAACTACCCCCAAAAAACAACTGTTGTGTGCATGTTTGATTAAAATTTTATACTTTTGTATGTTAGTCCTGCATTTCATGACTAATATTGATTCCAAGCTATCTAACAAACAGCACACATTTAAGTCAGCAGCAAGCACTTCTACTGTTGTCCAGGAAAAACTGGCAGCAGTAATTAAAAATATTTTTTTCTTTCTGTGAATAAAATATATTGATCAATCAAAATGCATCAAGCAACTGAAACACTGATTTATCATGAATACTGTTAATGGTTCCTTCAAAACTGACCTTAAAGTTTCACTACCTAGTTATCTCACAAACATGGCAATGCACAGGAATGCAAATATGAGACTGGCGATAGGTAAAAATATACCAAAATTAAACAAAACAGGACACAAGTCATCATAAATGTAAACCGTAAAAACGTGGACTTTCTGACATTTCTGAGTGGCTTGTTCATAAAAAAAAAAATGCTTACTGCATGTAAAAATGAATGCACTTTGAGGTTTCAATGAGGGACCACAAGTCATACAAGCTGATAGGATGTTATACAAAACTGTTATGATCATGCATTAGTGAAAACTTACTTACTTACAAAAGATTAATTTAAGAGATCACCATAACATGTTCAAACTATCTGCACAGTAAAACCTTCCTTATGTGCCAGTGACATCAATGACTCTCAAAAAACCTCAAGCCTTTACAAAACATCATCAGAAACAGGTTTGTCTTTCCCTCTGAGGTGAATGTGGAAACGCATTGTCTGCGTCCTCTTGGAGAGATTCCATATCGGAGGATGTGAGAGTTCGGTTTGACACAGAGGCATTACATGGCCAGCTCTGCTTCATAAAAGCCAATCAGCCCCTTCTGATTTCTGCGTGGCTACGTGTCCTTACTCCATCGGCCCCTGCGCCCTTTCAGGGCTGAGAGAGACGCTTGCGTTTGAGCTTCTGCCTTGCCATTTCCTCCTTTTAAAACAAAAACAGAAAGAGGAGAAGAGAGTACTGACAACACACTCTTCCATCCGCCACGAAATAATGTCCATCGGTTCAAACATCCATCCATTCCGTGAGAATGGATGAGTGCACACTCGACAATCAGGCAACAAGTCAGACTTTGTTAGTTAGGCACTCCTCTGCTCCAACACTGGCATCTGGACTGTCCTTCAAACTAAAAGTCTCATGACCACTTCACGTCTGTCTCTTCAAAAGCACGGCTGCATTCACAACAACACCGGATCTCAAGTTTAGAAAAAAAAAATATAATACTGTAGACTCAAAAATGTCCTTGTTCTCAAAGTCTCAATATATTATATAATAGGATTTTATAAAAAAGGAAAAAAAGGGAGTGGGTTGTTGGCATAGTATTTTGTTGCAATATATACCACATCAATATGTACAGATTCCATGCTGCTGGTTAGTAATCACTGCAAAAGAAGAAAAATAAAGACCGATTAGTACTGAAGCATTGTATTAAAATGAGCAAATAACCACTGACTTCAGATATTCATGCTTTGCAATTACAAAATCACACACACACACACACACACACACACACACACACACACACACACACACTGTAATATACTTACAAAATGCTCCTGTGTCAAATAAGCCAACAAATATAAA
>VUQS01033822.1:10927-39753 GCA_015108495.1 Heterochromis multidens
CTCTGCCGTCAATGCTGCGATTTACTACAGACACACACACACACACACACACACACACACACCAACATACAGCACACACACACACACACCAACATACAGCACACACACACACACACACACACACACACACACACACACACCAACATACAGCACAGACACACACACCCCCACACCAACACACACACACACACACACCCACAAACAACACACACACACACACACACACACCAACACCCAGCACACACACACACACACACACACACACCAACACCCCACACAGACACACACACACGCACCAACATACAGCACAGACACACACACACACACACACACACACACTGTAATATACTTACAAAATGCTCCTGTGTCAAATAAGCCAACAAATATAAATTCAATTGAATTAAACTAAGCAAATGCTTAGACTTTGTTAGCCATTCCCCAAGAGTGCACTCTGCTGTATCAAAATAATTTGCAAATTATTTCATTAGTTACTAAGATGATAAAAAGTTAGACATTTTAACACTCACCTTGTGCCAGCAGCCCGGTATGGGTAGCCCATCACGTCCCTGTAAGGTGAAAACAGAAGTGGAAAGTTAAAAAAAGCCTGAAAATGTCCAGTGATGTATGCTCCCCCACATCTGAAGCATCTGCATGCTGCTGATTTCAATGTCAGTGATAACTGACGACAGTGCTGTTGGTGTGCCCTCCCTGTCAGTCAAATAATGTTATATTAAAAAGCCAATTCTTAGTTTTCAAATTTCAATGTATATTTTTAGTACTTTTTTTTTGTATTTAGTTAATAGGTAGATTACTCTAACAAATCCAGATTTCTAAGTACTCCGTTACTTTTAATATCCCTTTTAAAAGGAACATTTAGACATTTTAAGAAATACTCTGACTTTTCAGGACAGACTTACATGACAAGATGGTCTATCTGTTAAATATGAGGCACAGCCTGCAGTCTGGTTAACTAAGCTTAGCTTTGGATACATAACACTATATGGACAAAAGTATTGGGCCACACTTCCTTATCTTTGAATTCAGGTGTTTTCAGTCCCATTGCCACAGGTGTATAAAATGCACCTATCCATGCAGTCTGCCTTTACAAACATTTGGGAAAGAATGGGTCGTTCTAAAGAGCTCATTACATTTGAGTGTGATATTGTAATAGGATGCCACCGGTGCAACAAGTTAGTTCATGAAATTTCTTCCCTCCTAGATATTCCATGATCAGCTGTAAGTGGTATTATTGCAAAGTGGAAGCTTTTAGCAACTCAACCATGAAGTGGCAGACCATGTAAAGTTACAGAGCAGGGTCACTGAGTGCTGAGGTGCATAGTGGGTCAATGCTGCCAATGCTCTGATAACTCTATAATTACAGAGCTCCAAACCTCCTCTGGCATCAACATCAGCACAAAAACTGTGTGCCAGGAGCTTCGTGGCATGGGTTTCCACGGCTGAGCAGCTCCTGCTGGTGTAAAGTGTAGGTGGCCCAGTACTTCTGACCATATAGTGTATATGCCAGATGTTTCTTTCTGTTCTTGGTCTTCCAACAAAGCTATGCCAACCAGCTACAGACATATAGCTGGTCTCATGTGTCTCATGTAACTCACTGTCAGGATTTACCAAAATGGTACCCTTTCTCTACTTATGGCTCTCTTTGTGCATGGTCCTTTGTGACTAAAGAAACCTTTTAATTTCTTGACCTGCTTTTTCCTTTTTTGTTTTCTTCTTTACCAAGTACACACTGTTACATTTCCAGAACTTGGCATCGTGTGTATCTTTCAGAAATTCACAGAAAGATGTATGTTTTTTTGGCTTGATCAGGACTAGATAGTTTATGTTGACACTTTCACTGTTTATCATCTGTGAACGCCTCTCTTTATTATTATTAAACTAGACCTACATGAACAGTGTGTTGGTAAATGTCAGTGTATGTATTCCAGACCAAAAAACACAAAAAACGAAATGAAATATTTAAACAGTCAATACCAGCAGTATATGCATCAGTAATAGTGATCAGAGAAAAGTGGAGAAAAGAAGCAAAGATACTGTACCACGGGACAGGGGCCCTCAGGGCCAGAAGGAGGAAGAGGAGGAGTTGAAGGAGAAGAAAGCACTGCCTTCACAGACAGCTCTTTAGACTCATCACATCCCTGTCAGCAAGAGCCAGTTACACATTTAAACCATTGAAGATCAAGTTCAGAAAAGCAGAGAAAGGGGGAAACAGAGATAAGATGAATACTAAGTGTTTTTAAACTAAAAAGCTAGAGGAAAGTGGCAGTAAGTAAATCAGCATTGTTATAGAGCCTTTGCGTGTACATATGTGTGGAGGCGACATACCACAGGACAAGGCTGGTCCAGACCTGGAGGACCTTGTTCTCCCTTCTGGCCCTTTAGACCTCTCTTCCCTACTGTTCCTCTGTCACCCTGGACAGGATGAGGACAAGTTAAACACATTCACACACTCATCATATGCAAAATGGCAGAATTACACCAATTAGGCATAACATTAAGACCACCTGCCTAATATTGTGTTGGTCTCCCTTTTGCTGCCAAAACAGCCCTGACCCACTGAGGCACTGACTCCACTAGACCCCTGAGGATGTGCTGTGGTATCTGGCACCAAGATGTTAGCAACAGATGCTTTAAGTCCTGTAAGTTGCGAGGTGGGGCCTTCATGAATCGGACTCGTCTGTCCAGCACAGTATCCACAGATGCTTGATTGGATTGAGATTGTGTATTCTGACACCTTTCTATCAGAACCAGCATTGACTTTTTTGACAATTTGAGCTACAATAGCTCGTCTGTTGAATCGGACCACACGGGCCAGCCTTCACTCCCCACGTGCATCAAAGAGCCTTGGCCACCCATGACCCTTTCGCTGGTTCACCACTGTTTCTTCTTTGAATCACTTCTGATGGATACTGACCACTGCAGACTGGAAACACCCCACAAGAGCTGCAGTTTTGGAGATGCTCTGACCCAGTGGTCTAGCTTTGTTAAACTCGCTCAAATCCTTACGCTTGCCCATTTTTCCTGTTTCTAAAACATCAACTTTGAGGATAAAATGTTCACTTTCTCCCTAATATATGCCACCCACTAACAGGTGCCACGATGAAGAGATAATCAGTGTTATTCACTTCACCTGTCAGTGGTCATAGGGTTATGCCTGATCGGTGTATAGTTTAAAGAAAATCAGTTACTAGCGTTGCTGTGTTAAAAGACTGTTATTATGCATGGGTATAAAATGTGAAGGAAGATGTGATAACCTGGACGAGACTGTACATTTTTAAATATTTTGCTTGTGTTCTGTTTGGACTTACCTTGTCTCCTTTTTCCCCTCGATCACCTTTTTCTCCCCTCAGACCTGGGAAACCCTGGATATAGAGCCACAAGTCAGCAGGGAACTTATTACCGAACATGTGTTAAACTTTACTTAAATTGAACATGCAATAATTAAAAATGTCAACATGTATATTCTTAGTAAGAAACTCACGTCTAGTCCAGGCTCCCCTGGTCTTCCCTATGAACATACATTCAGAAAGATTTTTTTTTAATTATTAATAAAACCTGCACAATAAAAAAGTGATTTATGAAACACATTTATGCAGGTTATTGTGTCCTTACTTTTTCTCCCTTGGCACCTGGAAGACCCACTAACCCCGGAGACCCAGGTGGACCTTGGAGGCCATCTGATCCCTGCAGTTAAAGCAGACAGTCATCACTGCATGATGTCCAGTTCTTGAGCCATGACAAACATGAAGTTTTCAGGCATTATTATGGTAATAATAATAAGGCCCCAGTTATCACTTACTCTGGATCCAGGAGGACCAGTATCCCCTTTCTCTCCCTTTATCCCCACTCCTGGCTCACCCTGCATTACAACACAGCCACACTGAGTACCAGACAACATGTCATACAGCCTCCACTATGTACAGATAAATGACCTTGCAGTCTTACCTTAGGACCAGGCATTCCATGCAGCCCCTGAAAGACATTGTGTGATGTGAGTCTGTGCAAACAACAACTTGACTGGACTCATTTTTACCTGAAATGGGATAACGTTTTGCTGCAAGTACTCACCATGGAACCAGGGTGCCCAGGTAGTCCCGGTGGGCCTGGTGGGCCAGGTGGGCCTGGCTGGGAAATCATCTGAACCTGAGCACGAATGAAAAAGTGAAAACAGGAAAAGAAAGCATATAAATTAAGTCATGACCAAAAGTGACAGAGAGTCACCACTGTTTGGTTTCTCAGCTAAATTCAAAACTTTATATAGCCATTCCTCAAAGTATCCAGAGAATTTCAGTTTGTTTAATATATTTTTACTTACAGCTAATTATTCTCAATCATTTCTACAATGAAAATCAATTAGAAAGAACTTAAAACTTAAGTAAAATCAAAGGTATTGACAGTTTAAACTGACTGCGTGAAGTGGCAGGAATCTGTAATCAACTTAAGTGTGTTCACATATTTTATACTAACCAGGTTGTCATCTAGTCTGCAGTCGCCTTTTTCTCCTTTCAGTCCATCCATACCCTGACCCACAAAGAGCAGAATTAACTTTGAGCTGTTTTTAAAGTCATCGCCATTTGTGCTATCAGTGAAACTGACTCACTGTTGCTACTTACAGTAGGCCCAGAAAGACCCATCTCTCCCTTCTCTCCTCTCATGCCAGAAGGTCCTGTCTCACCCATGTCACCTTTGGGTCCCTGCAGGTGAAGAAGAGACTAATGAGGCACATGATGCTAAACCTCACACTGAGTAGCATGAGAAGTAGTGAAAAAGAAAGCAACATGAGCCTGAGTGTAATATATTCTGTGTGTCGCTATACCTTCTCCCCATCAACTCCTGCTGGTCCAGGTAAACCAAGCTCACCCTGATGCAGGACAAAATGAGGAAAGATTCACTCAGTGGACAAATATATCTGACTTTATCATTCCATAAAATCAGGCTTCCACAAAATTGTTATCAGCCAATCGCAGCTGTATGCCTTACCTTTTCCCCTGCAGGGCCTGGAGGTCCTGGTGGTCCAGGTGGACCCTGGAGAAAAACAGGCAGAATAAAAGAAATGGGCACAGAAGCTTTGTTACATGACCAATCTCAGACTAAATTGACCTTGCAGCAACTGATTTTCTGGTTTAGCTGATTACAGCTAGTCACTAACTTTGTGTGCCACTTGCTGTTGGGCAGGTGGGTTTTCAGGGCTTCTCGTGCTAACAGCTGCCTCTTTAGAAGCATAAAATTGCTTGTGAGGGCTGTGAGAAGGAACTCAAACAGTTCAAACAAAGACCTGAAAGCAGCTATAAAGCTGTGGGGAGCTAAGGAGGGCTTTCTCTTACAAATAGTCATATGCTTCATATAAAAATATGACACTATAACGGCTTTAATTAGAGCTGCAATTTTCAGACAGTCACATAGACATACTGTACATATTTTATCCATTGACTCTCACACTGTTTATCACAGTGAGGCTGGTAACTCATTATAAAGGCCTGAATGGTGAACACAGAACACTATATTTCACAATGTGGGTCTGACAGTAAACAAATCCAAAACCTTCTTTCATTCCTTTTTGCTGATCACAACCAACTTGAAGCAATTTTTATCTCACAGAGATTGTAAAAGAGCTCTGAATGCGGTTTGTGCTACACAATAGCCTGGCATGGCTCTCTGTGATTGTTTGAATGATGAGACTGCTGGAGAAAACATTCATGTGATTTTATGTAACCCTAATGATGAATGAAGAATAGCGTGCAGATATATAATAGGCCATATTCATCCCATGCAGTCTGCTGTTCTGCTTTGAGTGATAGCTCTTGTAAATCACTCCCCTTAATCTCTACATTTACAATGTTACACTTGATATTTCTCCTTGTAAAGGATTTGGTCATCTTGAAGTAATAAAAAGGAAAAAAACCACGTCGCCTCCCAGAGGTGTACAATTCTTTTTCCAATTCCTAACTTGTTGTTCGCTCTTAGTTTTTAAGCCATGGAAACCGATAGATGTTTACAAGCAACTTTTTGATCTGAGAAATTCCATCATTGGAAAGTGAAGGCTATTCATGCAAATAAACATAAAAAGCTGCAAAATGACTGACAGTGACAAACAACCCATCTTAGCATTGTTTTAAACCAAATTCATCATCACCTAACACTTCACAACACACGAAACACTGCTTTTCACACAAACAAGCGAATGGATCAACACACAAGGTGGGTGGCCAATGAGCGTTACCTGCTCCACGGACCCTGCGTGTGAATTTGTGCCAACTCATCCGCACTAGCAAAGAGCTTCTGATAAGATCTCAGGTTCTTGCTTTCACCAATCTCTTTGTAACTTTCTCACATTGCTTGTCTACAACATTGCATGCAGGAGCCCATTTCAGCTCAGCTCCAAGGGGACCTGGTTCATAATCGTTTTTAAATCAAATGCATGCTCCACTGTGTTGAGAGCCATCTGCTAGTAGCAAGTACCACAGTATATTGCAGGATCAAAGTAGCTCGTGTATAAGGAGAGAGGGATGTGAGACTGTGGTGACAATGAGGTGTTCCCTTCTCTATGTGGAGCAATGCTAACACAAAGCAAAAACACACCATGCTGCCTTATAGTAGGTTTCAGCCACATATTTTACACATATATGCCATGAAAACACAGAAGGCTGTTGATTTTTCTGCATAATTAATCGAGTCTCTTTAGACTGCATGTTATCTGATAGCACAGCTGTGCTTTATTTGTAAGGGCTGTGCTTTTTATCCCAAATGAATACACAAGAGACGCTGGTATACTGGGGCATTCAGTAATGCTCTTTAGATGTGGCCCCTAGAGTGATATCCAATACATCTGAAGTCCAACGCTCTTTGCAGAGGGCATCTACAAACACAAACAAGATCCAGTAACAAAGAAGGTGGGAGATGCAGTAAATACACACAAGATACTAAGATGCAAATCTGTGCATTGGTGTTAGTTACTGATCACACCGCCAAAAACATGCAGCAACAGCAGCAGCAGATTACCGAAACACTGATGGTGTTGATGGCCTGTCAAGAAGAAATGGCGACATGTTCAGTTTTGCTGTTTCAAACTGAAATAGTGCAGGCGTTTCTTCTTACCACACTACCAGTTCTGGGTGTGTTTTTTTTTAAAGATTTGCCTCATTCTTAATGTGGAATTCAGTAATAAACGGATGAATAAATCTGGTTAAATATCACTCACCTGCAAAGCATCTAGAAGTTTCCCATTGAAGTCAATGATGTCTGAGGCACCCGGGACACCTTTCTCACCAGGAAAGCCCTGAGGCAGAATAAAATAAAAATATAAAGAATAGATAAATAGATGGCTTAATATAATAATACCAGAAGGAACAGAGTTAGCCCTCAAGCATAACAAACATACCATGGGTCCCTGTAGTCCTTGCTCTCCTCTTTCTCCTTTATCACCCTGTTTGATCATAAATACTATATTACGGTAAAACTCTTTCATAGCATAGTTATTAGTATTGTTATTGATGATTATTCTTTTAAAAATAAAAACATTTCAGATATGTTTCCTACCTTTAATCCTGGAAGTCCATCCATGCCTCTCTCTCCTTTTTCTCCACTCCCAGGCTCGCCCTGTTTAAATACACATTAAAGGTGAGAAATATATTTAAAATCATCTGTGTCAGAGACATGAGAGTTGTAGAGTAAAGCTGTACCTTCTCCCCCGGGGAACCCTGTGGTCCTGGATAACCAGGATGCCCATCTTCTCCCTACCAATTCAAAACAGCCAGTAAATGTAGAGAGAGCTAAATATTTGGCTACATTAAAAGAGCTGCTGAGCTCTTTGATGGGAACACTTCAGTTAAGATCAGTAGTTTGTTAACAATCTTACCGGCTTCCCAGGCAGTCCTTGTGGCCCCTAAGATGTAAATATATTAAATACCATAATTTTTCAGAGAATGACAAATCATTCCCACAGACACATAAAAATACTCAAACAGCAAAAGCCAAATTGCTTCAGCTGTAAAAACAAAACTGAACAAAACAAAAACATCCTTAAGCTTAGTATGAACTATGCTCACCTCAGCTCCATCACGACCAGGAAAACCCTGAAAGGACAGAGGAGACACTTGGTGATGCACTCAACTTTAAGTAAACTTACTTCAAGAACTTGAACCATTTTGGCCACTAGATGTCACTTTTCAATAAGGCATACAAGACAGTCTGTGGACTTCAGCTTCTTTAGGCTTTAAAAAAAAAATTTTTTTTTGATACAAGTTGGACTGCATAGAGAATAATTACAGGAAATACATGAATGATGAGTAGAGAAAAATAACAAAGACAGATGCTTCAATACAGGCCACAACTGGTTACCTAATGCATGGATAAGTAGGAAAATGATGCTGTTATGGCCTTTCCAACAGCCGGATATAAACCCAGCTTCGGTCTAACTTGTTGGACAGCAGTGTTCCTTTGTCAGCAGCAAAGATCAATCTTTTGGAGCATCCCCCCCAAAATGGTTCAAGAGACTTGCAAAACCTACAGTACCTCATAAGAATGTATTAGGACAGTTTTTTTCTTTACTTTGTCACCAATTCATACTAAAGAAGTTTTTTTTCTGTTTGATTTGACTTTTTGAAGACCTCAAACTGAAGTTTGTGTTTGATGAGCGATAAGACATCGAGAACAAACTTCTGTCTATCAGTGATAGGAGAAATTTAGCTAAAGAGACCTTTTTAGTGACTGTTTGTGAGAGCCAGGTAGAAACAGCTAAACATCTGCTATGAAGTCATTCATGGCAGAGACAGCTTAGTGGGATCTTGTGCAAGAGCCTTTCCCTCTCTATTGCTTTCTCACAGACACACACACACACACCACAATCAAGTAGTTGTGCTTACTTGATTGTTCAGTGCACTCTAATAAATGCATGATATGAATTGAAGGTTATTAGCCTTCCATTTAGTAATATGCAAAAGCTGCTTAGATATTCCCCAGCTGTTTTTTTTCTCTTGCTCTGTCTGCATTTATATACACAAACTGTCATCCCGATCCTTCCTACTACATTCTGGTCCTCCTTGATTTCCATTTTCCAGCAGCTTTTAAATCTCTTTTGCTACTGCTCTTAGCTTTTCATCTTATCTTTTAATTCTTTCCTTAACATCCATCCATCCATCGAGGTCATCAGTGCCAATCAAGGCAAATTTAGGATTACCAATTAACCAGACATGCATGTCTTTAGACTGTGGGAGAAACTCAGAGCACCAGGAGGAAACCCATGCAGGTAGAGGGCAGAGGGAGAACATGGAAACGCCACACAGGAAGACCCCGCTGACCAGAAGGTTCAAACCTGGAGCCCTCTTGCTACAGGTGACAGAGCTAACCAGTGCATCAAGAAATTATACGAAAGTCACTTATTTCTTGAATCAGATACTTCTTTCTATATCACAGATAGAAATGATGAGGGTTTGAGGACACCAGTGCTGGCAGGTTCGCTTACTTTCTCTCGCTCAGGCCGCTCAGACATCTGCCCACAACATGGAGTGGCTCTCTGCACCCCTCTGTCCTTTGTTTTGCTGTTTTGGGGTTTTGCAACTCCTTTAATCAACTTGAAGAGTACATTTGCAATCGACTAGGTTACAGGATGGGCCCCTTTTTCTTCGACCCGTCTGTTTTTTGTCATTTTCTGAGCTGTGCTGGCTCTCCCTGTTGTTGGTTCAGCAGTTCTCAAGTCACCCACACCAAAACCAACATTTTTCACTTGAATCCCTTGCTGTCCTCTTGTGCCAGTTGAGGGTAACACTGCATTTATTCCTACACTTAAATAAACAAAAATTACCTTCATAGTCTCCTTCTCTTCAATTCAATAACCACAGCTTCAAGTTTTGTTGCATTATAACTAAACCCTGGGAAGCAGAAAGTTAATTTTAAGAAGCGAAGATTGGCGTCAGGCGAGGAGCACACTATTGTTTGGTGGGACCGGCAAACTGCCCATGAACTCACCGCAGTGCCATATCAGTTTCAGCGTGCACAGCGACACAGTTGTGGTAGGAGAACGGGGGGGGGGCTGGAGAACTTTGTGGCCGCTAACTTACACAAAACAGATGAGGCCAGGAGTAGACTTGCTATTCTGGGACTTCTTTAGGTAAGCCACAGCATGCTGGCAAATCCCAGAAGAATAAGAATAGGGGTTCATTGCTATTTACTGCATAGCCCCTTACCCCTTAAATACATGTATATGATTCCACATTTACAGGTTATATCTACACACAGAAACACAATTTGCAATCTGTCACAGTGCTGTGGTTAAAGAGTATGATGGGAGTAACAAAGCCGCTGATGACTGAGGTGTTCTAAGTGGCTGCACTATATGTGGTGTAACCTCATTTGACAGCCAGGGAAAAGGGATGAAGTAAGAGGAGCGCAATAGCAACTAAAAGGAGTTGTTACTATGTGTGTGTGGGAGCATTGTTTTGTGAAGTCAGTTTGGATTTGGCTCTTTCATGTACAATACTGTGGAAGAGTCCTGAGCCACCCCTCATTTCTTTATATGTTGCTAGGAAAATTGGAAATAGGTGCAGTGATTTATTAAAATGTGCAAACATACATGGAAATATAGTATATAATGCAAAAACAGAGTTTGTACAATTCTAACAAGCTTGAAAGTCAATATTTGGTATGACCACCTTTATTCTTCAACACAGCCTGAACTCTCTTAGGCAGCTTTCTTATTATTTCTTTAAGTAGTCTTTAGGAATAGTTCTCCAGGCTTCTTGAAGCACATTCAAAGCTCTTCTTTGGATGTTTGCTGCCTTTTGTTCTGTTCTCTGTCAACATGATCCTACACTGCTTCAATAATGTTGAGGTCCGGGCTCTGGGGAGACCGATCCATGACTGAAAAATGAAGCCGTTGCAAATCAGAGTTTTTCTGGATGGTATTGCATGGTGGATCAAAATCTGAAGGTACTTTTCTGGAACATCACTGGCCGAAACGCAGCCCCAAACCACGACAGATCCTCCACCATGTTTTACAGATGGTTGTAGATGCACACTGTTGTACCTCTCTCCAGATCTCCTCCATACATACTGATGAAGATTTGAACCAAAAATTTCAAATTTGGATTCATCACTCCATCAGACCTGTTGCCACTGATTTTCAGCCCAGTTCTTGTGTAATGTGGCATACCTCAGCCTTTTCTCCCAGTTTCCTGTCCTTAAGAATGGCTTCCTGAGAGGCACCCTTCCACTGAGACCATTTCTGATTAGTCTTCAGTGAACACTAGATGGATCAACTGAAGGGTCAGATGCATCTCTCAGGTCCTGTGTCTGGTCTTTGCTGGATTTTTTCCTGTTTCTTAAGGACATGACTTTCAGATACTGTTCATCGGCTGCAGATAGTTCTTTTTAGACCTGACACTTCTTCTTTTGTCCTCCACTTGTCCAGTTTCCTCAGATTTGTTTTAAGGACACACTGCACACTGTGCTGAGATATGCCAAGTTTTCAGCTAATAGCTCTTTAGAAATCACCTCATTGGTGCAAAAATACCATTTTATGTGTGTCAAACTGTGTTATCTTTGGCATTTTTCATAGGTTCAACTAAAGCAACAAGAAGGTTTGGCTCATTGGAAGCTAAATATAAAGAAATGACGGGCAGCTCAAGTACTATATAAAGAAATGCTCTTACCGGCTCTCCGGGAAGACCACGAGGCCCATCCTTTCCAGTGTTCCCAGGGGGGCCACGGGGACCTGGGGGACCTGGAGGACCAGGAGGACCAGCGGGCCCAGCCTGACCTTGATCACCCTGATTAAAAAAAAAAGAAAAATGAAAAAATAAACTATCAAACACAAACTTGTGATAAATAAATTTTTAAATACATGTAATTACTTAATATTTAAAAATACTCTTTAAACCTCCACTAACTGATTTGTTTTGGGCAACAGAAGCAAGCACTGACATGCCAGCAACCTATTAAGGTTATACAGCAAACATCAAACAACTACTCCTCCTTGGCTCCTGCAGCTGTCTGTGTGGGCAGTCAGGGTGTATAATCCTTATTTTATTTATTTATTTGCTTAACATTTATTTAGAGTTGCCTTTCTCTCCACCTGATAAACATGACTGCAAAATTCCCTTGTATTTTAGACCCAGCCGAGTTTCCTGAGAAAAATATTTGGTTCTTTATCTGCTGAATGCGCCACATATGTTCAACAGCTAGTTGCAAACACCGTCTGCAGTTTGGTGGTGGAAAGGAAACGCGGGGTGCAACGACTGCCAGGAATGAGGAGTGAGAGAGCAGAGAGAATGATTCAAAACAGTATAAGTGGTAAGAAAACAGGGAATAAAAGACTCTCCAAAATTCTGTAGAGCTGAGGGAGACTGCAGAGTTGGGTGATAATTATCTGTGGGTCACTGTGAGCCACTGATTTCACAAACATGTTTATTAAAAAGAGCTTTAAATATGCTTTGTGTTATCAGCAAAAATCCCCAAAACTTAACTTTCAATCACTGGCATGCAGCTTGTTAGTTAATGTGGTTTCGTACCAGGCCACTGGGGTCTTAACAAAGGACAACACCGGGAGCAACTGGCCAGTAAGAGCAGTTCTCATCCAGTGAGTTAGACGGACATTTAAAAGAAATCCATGCTGGCAAAACAACCTCATTTGTACATGAAAAATAATCTGATCACTGGATTTACACTGCAGGTCATCTTTTTGAAAACTACCACCTTCCTACTGCCTATTTAGGCTAAAACAGGGACCAGTTTTGTCTCTATTTTGATGCTATTCTCTCGTCTCTACAGACATGTGATCCATTAGGGGTTGCTTTGTTGAGGTAACCTACATTTTATAGAAGACACTGTCATGAAAGTGATATAACCAGTGCCTTAAAGCAGATTAGAACCTCATTTCCATGCACTGATAATTATTATGTCTCTGTTGTGCTCAAGCTTGAACCAAAGTGAGACATGTTTTTGAGACTGAGAATTAAGATTAATGAGAACCGCACATTTCTACAATGTGGGTGGCTCATCTTCCAAGATGCTTTCCTACATTTTGAATGCTTTGGAGCTCAGAATTAAAAACACTCTTAATTAATCATTCATGGTAATAAATTTTTATTTGACCAAAACACAAGAAACATGAGATCAATTTCATGCAACATGACTGAAGAATGTGAAAAGGTGGGAAAGAAGTGAAGATGCTAATCAGAACATGACAAGGAAAAGTGGGTTAAAATGTTAAAAAAAGAAGCACACATGCCTTTTAGTTGTGGTCTACCTTCAGAAAGAGTCTCTGAAAGCTGTTGGTCGGCTCTCTCGAGAGAAAGCTGTGGTCAGATCTGGAGAAAACCATCTACGATGCAAAGGGATGCACCCAAGATGAAAAGTAAATAAAGGGGAGAAAACAAGGAAAGGGCATAAAGAAAAAGAAAGAAGAGGACAGGAAGTGGATTAAAATGAGAGGAGAAGAGGAACACATAAATAAGTTGGAAATCAGAGCTCCGCTGTTAGCCGTGAGTCCAGAGTTGAGGAGAACAAATGCTGCAGGAAAAATAGATAAAGAGTTCAGCAGCCTCCTAAGCTGTAAGCAAAAAGAAAGGGGAAAAAAAAAATCGCAAGAGAGGTGTTTTGCTCCTCTGTCTGCAGGGACAGTGATAGCTCAGCAGTCTCATAGCAGTTCTCTAGGAGGCACAAACCTTAACAGTGAGAATCTGATTACTGTGCAGGCTTGCATGTGTGCCGTACAGAGGAGGACCCTGAAGAGAAGAGGAAAAGGTGAACAAGATAGCGTAGCATTACAGTCATGTTTGCAACTGATTCAAATTGAATTATATATGCAGTTAAAAACCCATCAGGTGCATATAAAATGCATCATCTGCAAATTGTGAGACAGACATCCATAAAACCTGTGAGTAAGGCCTAATAACACTATCTTTTGACCCTTGAAAAATTATTTTGGAATAATGTGTGTGTGTGTGCGTGCACAACATTCAGTGCCTTCCCATCATTCCCACCGTGACCAAACAAAACAGTGGTGGTTTGGCTCTTTCCAGTCAACAGACAGTAAATGTGTTGATTGTCTGTCAAGCTGAAAGGAGCAGAGTTTTCCTGCTGCCACAAAGCCTGGAGCACTGTGCTGCTTCTTTGGTTCAGTTCCCTCAAAAACACAAGGAAGGGAGGGAAGGATGGAGAGAAGATCTAAGAGAGGGGGTGGGAGAGCGGCAGGGGTATAGTGGGAAGAGGAAGAAGGAGATCTGCTAGTCTGCTAGAGAAGTTTCTGCTAACAGGCTCTGGTGAGTGCTGGATAGCTGAGGTTTTTGCAATACCGCAGACTCCACCTCCTCCTCTCTGGGCCTGTACACCCCTCTCTGCCCACTATCACAGTCACTCATTCGCACCGTTCCCACCATGAAAAGACCACATATGCATATGCTCCTTAAACATCGCATAGGAGAATAGGCTGTTTCATGGTGGGTTTCCCCTTAACTTCATTCTCATCAGACCTAAGGCTGATACTAAGACAAACGGCTATTCATCCCTGGAGCCCTGTCTCACTATGGCCTGTTTGCAGATGCTCTTGGGGAGGCAAAAGCAGGATTTGGCTGGGGATCAAACTCTCAGCATAGCTTGTCTTTCAATACAGCCCGCCAGATGAACCTAAACATGCAGTGACAATGTCCTCCGTATGGATTTGACTGCATGGAAGCTTGGAAAAATAGCTACCAGCTTTACTCCATTCAATAAAAAGTTCCTTTGGAGCAAGATGCAACACTATATATGACCTTTTTGTCACATGATTTTGGTGGTTCTTTAACATTTTGTTTTAATAACCCCGTTATCCTGTTTTTGTAATCTGCTCTGAGACTAGAATCGGCCTTGCAGAGGGACTAAAAATGATGGACTGACAGGAAGTTGCAGGTTGACGGAGATTCGTAGCTTCTTTCTGTTTTCACACATACTCTTATCCTCCCGTAGAGTTCAGAGGTGAACCTTTGAATACAGTTTTGAAATCACGGCAAGGTGATAAATGAACGTAAGTACTGACCTGAAGACATTCGGTTTGTTAAAAATAGTACAGAGAAAGCAAGAAATTTTCATTTTCTAACCCATGTACAGCCATATCTGTGACAACCTATCTGAGGGAGCCAAACCTCATTCACATCTACAGTAGCTTTAGGAGCTGTTGGGTTTGATTTGAACCAAACCTGAGGTTTTTGGGAGCTGTAGACTTATCCAGGGACATCAAAGCTGCAGAGGCCTGGGCCAAGTGCAATATTTATCATTTGGAATAACTATGTAATGCAAAATGCCAAAGGAGATTTAATTCTTGCACAAACTATCTGAAAGGATAGGTGGGGAAATCAAATGGCTTACGCCTTGATAGGAATCAGGAATTTCTGTAATGGTTTAAACCGCATCATAAATACTGTTCCACTGAGTAGCCATGTCACATTTACTCTCCATGTGAGCTCTGCTATAAAACAATAGCCAGTCGGATTGATTCCAATAGTCTTACACTCTGTGATGCCATTACTGGGCTTCAACTCACAGAAGATGTACTTCCACATTTCTAGTCTACAGTTATTATTATTATCTAAGATATCTTGGTGATCCATCCAGATTATATCTCTTGGCTGGCTTGGGAACGACTCGGTGTCTCCCCGGATGAGGTGGAAGAAGTGGCTGAGGTGAAGGAAGTCTGGGCTACTCTGCTTAGACTGCTGCCCCCACGAAACAAACCCGAATAAGGAGTAGAAAATTGATGGATGGATGGATGGATGTTGGTGGTAAAAAACACAAGAAGCAAATGGCTATGAAAAGATTTTATAGCCATTAGAAACATTTGAGTTTGAGAGACTGACAGATTTTGGTCCATAGCATCATGCAGTTGCTGCAGATTTGTTGGCCACGTTCAAAGTCACTTAAATCACCTTTCTTCCCCGTTCTGATGCTCAGTTTTAACTTTAGCAGGTCTTTTTGACCATGTCTACATGTCTAAATGCATTGAGTTGCAGCCATTTGATTGACTAATTAGATATTTGTATTGCAAACAAGTCAACAGGTGTACCTAATAAAATGGCTGGTGAGTGTAAATATTACAGGGGTTTGATTTACATGGGTTGAAGCACAAACAATGCACATATTTTCATGTTCATGCCCATTTCTACATTCATGACAAGAAGTGGCTTGATGTGGCATTCAAATCTAAGCGCTCTAAAACTTGAAAAACATACACAACTGATTCATGGGTATGTGACTTCTTTAAAGATTTGAAACTGTTTACCATGTAAAGAACAGAGGTTTTATTTTCAAACCACACTAAATGAAATGGGAGATCTCATGAAGGGAGGAATGATATCACATGAAAAGACAGCACTGACAACACAGACCAGATGGAGGGTGAGGTTTCCCTGTAATGTTAAAAAAAACCCCAAAACAACTTAGTTTGGGTAGAGATGGCAGCTTTGGCACACTGCCCCAGCTACTGAGGTAACATGGTGATGGTTTAAGTATTTCCAACGTTTGTTAATGACATAATTTCTCATGTCTGGCTTTGGCTTTGGAGATAGGCAACTTAAACCTCATCATAGTAGAGAGTGTATGCCAGTGCAATTGCTGGGGAAGCCACACAGGGTAAACACACTTTTGATTTGGATAATTAAAATACTTTGTGCATGTGTTATATAGACAGACCAAAACCTTTATCCTTATTTGTCCAGATTTTTCCTGTATTGTGATAACAAATAAATCGTTTAGTGGTTTTCAGTTGACATAAACACTCCAGAGCAGGAAAATTTCAGTCTCCCTGACATTTGATTTTCAGTTTGTGATGGTCTGTTATGCTGTCCGGTCTGGGTTTCCTCCTGCAGGCCTAAGACACTTTAAAATTCATGAGCACTGATAAGTCACTGGCACACAGATGTTTAACAGAAATGCCAAGTTTTTGGCTATTAGCTCTTTGGGAATCACCTTGTTGGTGCAAAAATACTATTTTATGCCTGTCAAACTGTGTTATCTTTGGCATTTTTCATAGATTCAACAAAAGAAATGAGAGCAAATGTTTTTGCAACAGGCTGCTAGTAACAAAGTATTGAAAGATACAATTTAAAATTGGTGCTTTGCTAAGTTGTCTGTGATATATAGACACAACACATCGATTGGTCATCGAAGGTCATTTTTAAATTGCACAGAGAAAAAAAAACACGTAAAAGGACAATATCTTTTCTCTAGAGTCAGCTGTAGTGAGGACATAGCTTCTAAAATATGCATATAACAGCCAAAAACAACATATTTAACCTTCTCTGATGAAGACAGAAAACACTGACTTACCCTTGGCCCAATGTCTCCTTGGTCACCCTGGAAGAAAAACAGGAAAATAACAATTGTCAGCAGTTATTAGCACTGTATATTTGCAGTGGAGCAGTTATCCAAAAGAGCTCAGCTACTGTGGAGAAGTGGTGACAGACAGGCTTAAAATGGAAGATTTGGTTATGGGAAGGAATTGGTTCAAAGGTCATCTGTCTCCGAAACAGCTCAGCATTTTGACATTTATTGTATAAATCATTTGGTAGGCCATAAATCATCTGACAGTACAAGATCAATGAAGCAAAAATGGGCAGTGCACATGCTGAGGACAGCTGATTTTTGATCAGGATTTTAGACTTCATGTTCTCATCACAGGGTTACTAGTATGATTACATAAAGCGAGCCAATTTTCCAAACCTCAGCTTCATCTGTCAGATGCAATCCCCCATTAATCAGGCTGATTCCTGCTCTGACAGATGCAGTTTACTGCGGTTGTGTTGTCCTCATGATTCTGCTAAAACGCAGACTTGAATATATACACAGAATTAACCAGCAGTATGGAGACAAATGACCAAACGACAAGGCTCCTCATGCCAGCACTTACAGCTCTTATGGTTGCTAAGATCTTAGGTTGGGCAGAGGTTCACAGAGCGGGAAAACATCTGGCTATAATCGAGTTTTGCGGAAGGCCTGTAAACCTGCTTAGTACCTTGACGTGAGAATGTGCAGAAACATATGAGCTCCCGCATAACTAAATGTAATCTACGGCTTGTTTGATGGACACATAGTGAAAAAATGAACGTGGGAGGGCGATGGTGAGGTTGTCTGTGCAAATGTGCTTGCACCTTCTGCCTATAAATTCATGTTTGAAATACACTCGTACAGTGCATTGACTTATCTGGCAGGGCTTGTGAAATCCATATTGAAGCATACCTTTTCTCCCTTGGGTCCGGCTGGTCCCTGTAGAAGGGAGGAGAAAATGATGGTTAAGATCAATCACTTATCACAGAAGCAACATACATCAACGGCCCTTCAGAAGGGAGCCTTCAATCAAACGGTAAGGCAAGGCAGTTATTCCGCTTAATGGATTCATGGCATCGAGACTGCTCAATCCAAAAATTACTTGTCTGAGCGTATTTCACAGTAAGAATACCATATGACTCAAGCTTGTCACAAGAATCCCTTTTAAGAGTTCTCTTTGGGAGATAAAAATTTTCGCAGAGATAAAACCTTTTTTTTTTTTCCCCCTTTTTCTTGGGAACTCTTGAGATGTTTTAGATGAGGAATGCTGAAACGCTAACTAAAAACACGGGGTATCAAACATCCCTGTGTGATCCTATACTGATACACGGTCCCACTTTGTGTCGGACGGTTTGAAATCGTCATATGAACACTATGCAAGCTTGGCAGAGCTTTGCCCTTGTCCATTTCTGTGTCGGCCCATGTCTCAGTCTGCTGCTGCTGGTAAGGAGCATAAGGATGCCAAATGTGGTGGAAGCACAAGCAGAAAACTGACTGCAGGCCCTCTGCGACTGTGACAGACAGAAGAATAAGAGGTGGAAACCATCCACCATCCATCTCTGACCTCAGCCACAGTCTCTCTAAAAGTGACAACAGTGGGCAGATCATACCTCTTAAAGCCAAGTCACCATTTAGGTTAGATTCTTCACATTTCTATTTGCAGTCTATCCATTCTTCCATTCATCCTGTTCCCTGTGTCTGCTGTTTCTCAGTCCCCTGGCTCCAAATCTGCCTTGAAGCTTTTGGAGCCTGTCGCTCTAATTTGTACCCTCTTCCATGTCCACTCTGTCTGGCAGACGTTTTGTCTTGAGCCGTAGCTCTAAGTGTGTTCAAGAGTACAACGGTGAAGAGGATAAGCAGTGCGTTAATGTGACAGCAGCTTATCTCCTGCACTGCTCGCTCTTTCAGTTCAGGGGGAAGTGAGCTTGATGTTGCCTTTAACATTTATAAATTCAGAGCCCATCCAGAAATTGTTCAAACAAGACAAACTTTACATTAAAGCTCCTCATTCTAACGATCCAAAACTTAAAAAAAAAAAAAAAAAAAATAAAAGGATTTAAAAAAAAAAAAAAAACATTTGGTTTCATTAAAAGTTGAGTCCCTAAAAAAATTGGGCACTGTAGTTTTTATCAAATGTTACTCAGGCAGGAGTAAAAAGTGCATTTGTTTGGGACTATTTTCAGTGGCGGACTAATACATATTTGGTGCCTTAGTAATTATAATATTATGATGGAATTTGCTGCTATTAAGAAAAATATAGATATAACTAGATTTAACCTTTACAGTGTTTGTACAAATTCTATTTCTGACTATTAAATCTTATTGAACATGAGTTGCTTTGTGTTGTTTCACTGCTGCCACATGTCTGGTCTCCAAGTGCATCAATCTCACATCCTGAGGTCTGATTGAAAAAGAATTAAAGTTATTAATCACTGATGACTAATGATGCAATAATTAGCCACCATTATAACAGAATAAGTGGCTAATAATGAGAGGACAGGGAAGTTAAGTTTGTCCTATGTAGAGCTGAGAGAGACAGAAGCATCATGGAGAGTCAGGGCGAGTGTCAAGGCCAGAGCACCAGCATCGGGGTCAGGTCATATTGGGTCTGAGGGGTCACTACAGGGCCTGAAGGGGTTCGGAGGTTTTTTTTTTCTTCTTTTTTTTCTTTTTTCTCCAAGGTCAAGTTCATAGTCATGGTTCATGTTGAAGGAGTCAAGGACAGAGTTTCCCTTTTTGTTTCTCCTGGGTCACATGTAGGGTGGAGCATCATGCAAATGAAAATTTTTGTGACCGGATGTTTTAAAAAAAATAGGCTCAATCGGGTATGCTAAGTTAAAGGGGGTATTTAGGAAAATTTATTGTGGTGTGACAAAATCTTATTTAAATTCATAAATTTTATGCAAAAGTGTACTTTCTATCTCTCTTTCTGTACTTTATGTAACTGGAACAGGACTTTCTTCTTGGGATGGCTGTGGCTTAGGTCTTAGATTGGAAGGTCAGTGGCTCAATCCCTGGCTCCTCCAGGCCGCATACCAAAGTATCCTTGGGCAAGATACTGAACCTCGAGTTGTCCCTGATGCATCCATTGGAGTGTGTGGGTGTAAATGTTAAACAAAGTGCTTCACGAATATGTGTGTAACTGGGTGAATGAGAGTTGTAGTAGAAAGGGTTTTGAGTTCTCAACTAAATAGAAAGATGCTATATAAGTGCCAGTCCATTTACCAAGAGGAGCTCAGGCACACTCTCATTGCTAGTAATGCTCTGTTTAGTTGAGCTGAGAGAGCTGCTTGTGTAAAGCATGCAGAAGGCAGGACAGAATGAATATGCTGGACAATTTTCTGCTCTTTCATCACATGGGCACAGACTTTATACCAGGGAGCTGGCAGGTCAAAGACTATTTAAACAGAACTGAACATTTGCATTTTCACATGCAGCTCCAGGACTGTAATGCTCATTTGAAAATAGCTTTTGAGTTGGATTCCAGCTAACATTTTAGACATACTAACATCATGCATCAGTGTGTTGTTTCACCTGTCATGATTGCCTATTTTCACCTGGGTTCGACCCCCATACAGAAGTGATCACCTGTAAACAAGATGACTGGCTATCGTGTGTCAGCCAATGGAATTCTGTTGAGAATTAATTAAAGATTTAATGGGGCACTTTAACAAATTTTATAAGTGAAATTTTTTTTTAGCCATAGCTAGCCCTCCTCAGATTGCAGTTATATTTTATATTTATTATTTTCTGTATCTGTAGGTGAATATGTCATAGTGACATCATCATGGGGAGGGGTAATTTTAGGTTTTGGCCTATGTTGCAATCTGGTATGAAGTTCCTAGACAGGAGGGCTCTAAAGACTTGTAGGAAATTTAGGATCTAACATTTTTGGAGACTGACTAACTGCATAGATTTTGACTATTATTACCAACATAAACAAGGTTATGTGATTGTTTGTTTGTTTTTTGTTTGTTTTTCTGTCTTTTTGTCAGCATGATTACTCAAGAATTTATGAACATTTTACCAGAGTTGAAGTCTGTCCAGATCTGGATTTAGGAATTGTTGGAAGGATTCCTCACTATTGTGAGATAGGTAATGGTGGACATTTTGCACCACATCTTCACAAATACACATCAAATTGAAATAAGGGAAACTGGGAGACATCATCTTCATCTGCTCTAGAAACTATTAGAAACTAATGCAGATCCAGATAGCCTTCTGGATCAGGTGACTCAATTCATGCATGTTGTGAGTTGAAGTATGCAGTCTTATAATGCTCTTTTTTAAGTCATTGGGTTTTTTGAAAAGCCAGAAGAGATATGCATTTTAAATGCATTTTCCATAAAGCGCTTCCTTTAATGTACTCATTCTCCAAAGCTTGTGCAATTTAGCAACTTTACCCCAAAATGAACTAATTCTTAAAGTCTGATCACATGATAATAGGCCATTTGTAATGGGGGAAAAGGTGTCATTGACAGGATACAATGGCAATAGAAAATTACTACATAAGTTAAATCTAAATATTATCCTGTTGTTGTTGTTGTTGTTGTTGTTTTTTTTGTTTTTTTTTAGTCTTCAGTTACAGATGGTAAAGTTTTCACTAACTTGTTAAAACCCAGATAACCTCTAAAAAATGTAATGAAAATCACAACCCAAGTGCCGGGTTTTACTTTTACAACTTCATCATCTGCTGTTACGATTTATAGGGGGGAAAGTTGTATTTTGGAAGACATGATTTCTAATTCTAATTTCTAAAAATCATAGGTAACTCCTCCCCAGATCAGGTCATTAAATCATGTAGAATTACAAGAAACAACACACAGGACATGATGTCAGTTATAAAATTTTGATCATAGGCAGAAATAATGAGAACACAAAGTCACAGTTTTAAGGATTTAGAGAGCTTCATTGCTGCTGGAGAGGGAAATTATCTGATTTAGTAGTTTTTTTTTTTTTATTATTAATTAAATAATTTAAGGGTACAAAAGAACCCTTAAATTGTTTAAAGGTTTAAAATAAATGAGCCAATTAATTAATATTGTTAAGGAAATTATTTAAAGATATTTAGTCTTAGGTGTCAGTAATTTAAGACTTCAGGGAGCAAAAACACTATAAAAAGTATTTTTAGTTTAGTTATTTTACAGTCTCACTAATTAACTGGTGCACTAATTTGGATGAAAAAAGTGCACAGATTCTTAACACATGGGTATGAGTGACTGATTTATGAAAAATCTTCCCCTACCACCTATAGGGCTTCTTTAATCTAAGGACCAAAGTTTAGTTATGTTAGATTGTTGAGGTCTCTGGGTCCCAGTATGATTTTTGGTATGCTGGGTGTTCAGAGTCAATGCTCAGGTCTTTACACCTGTGGGGGAGACTGTGCGCCGGCTGGGTCATGCAGCTTCCTGACATGTTTCTTCAGGTCAAAGTTCCTGCAGAAGCCCTTGCCACAGGTGGGGCAGGTGAAGGGCTTTTTGTCGTTGTGGGTGTGCATGTGGAAGGTGAGGTTGTACACCTGGTGAAATGCCTTGCTGCAGATGGAGCACTTGAACTGCTTCTCTCCGCTGTGTGTCAGCTTGTGGTTCTTGTAGTTTCCTGTGCCGGGACAAAAGAGTGAGACTTTACAAAACATCAAGTCATGGAATTTCCTTACAATTCCCAAGACTTCCTAAGAGTATGTTTACTTAATGGTATCAGCATCATACAATCTGACTGGGAGGAAGTGAAATGGGACCAAAGCAGAAAAAAATAAGCAATAAAACTTTACAATAACAATAGTTAATAAATGGTAAATTGATGGTTAATTAAACTTTAGTTAAAATGGTTTACTTTTTAAATTAATTAAAATTCCATTTAGGTTAAAATTAAATGTAATTAATAGGAATAAGAATAACTTTATTGATCCCAAAGGGAAATTCATAATAATGTTTACATATTGATTAATAATTTGTTTTAAATCCGCTATGAAAATTGGATTGATGATTATGGTAATGTTGCAATGATATAGCTATGTAGCTACGATACAATATAGATTTTCTAAATAGATTTTCTAAATTATTTATTTTATTATTTATTTTATTACACAAGTAAATATGAATTACTAATAATTACTAAACATTATTGATTATTGATTTTCAACATTATATATTATTATTGATTTCATTGTTTATCAACAGTAGAAGGTAATACCAACTAAAATTGAATTAACTATCAATTTACCATTTATCAGTGATGAATACTGTAGTGTATATATAGTCTATAATTTGATGCTGGCTGTGTGTTAAAAAACAAAAGAGTCCACTGAATTTTTTTCAGTGTAATATTTGTTTCGTTTGTGTTTCATTATTTTTTTATTCTTTTGCTTATTTTTTTTTTCTTTTTGTTTGTGAGAATTAGGAATACGTTCTGTTTTTTGTGAAAAATACAGTTTTACTCAAATTAACAACTAAGATAAGCATCACGTTCAGATTTTAAGTATTTGGCATTTTTGCCATTTAATCATGAACCAATAATTTTGAATAAAATGCAACTGAAATATATAAAATCGAAGGTTTATTTATTCAAATAATTAATTATTAAGAGAAATGTGATTGGTATAAACTGAATGTATACAAATCAAGTGAATTTCATTTGACCTGATTCTGTTAAATTGTCGATTTTCATTTGAACAGGCACCATTAAATTTAAAATTTTACACTGTATTTTTGTAACAAAATTACAAGGAAAATTTACGTGTAATCAAATTACTTAAAGTCAGCATTTCTGTATAAACAATTTTTTTTCAGTGTCTGAAGCCTCATAACTCATGACAGAGCTGATGTATTAGATTGCACGAGTGTTCCCAATAAAGTGTTTGGTTATGTGATTGCAGTTTCATTTTTTTTTTTTTTTAAATCAGTCATTCAGCTGATTGACTCATCGACTAACCACTACAGCTGTAATCATATTAGCCTTGGCTGGCTCACCACTTGACTAAGTAAAGCAGTAGCAATAAAACCCTGTAGTATACTGAATTTATGAAGGATATGTTTTTACTTGATCAAGAATTCAACTCTAAGGTTTGCTTTTTTATAAACTAAAGAGACTGGCCACCCTTTTATGGCTAGCTTGTTACAATTTGAAGAGAGTACACCAGTACAGTACAGTAAAGTTGTGAGCACATTAAAGAATGTAATATTGTCCTTGTCCTTGTTATAAATAACATAGCAGATCATAAATAAATAAATAAATACGTACATACATGAACCAATAGAACAGTGAAACAAGCATAAACCACCACTCTGATGGGCCTCAATCATTTGTTGATGCCCCAAATTGTCACCCAGTCTGAACTTTAAAAACCCTTAATTTAAATATTTTTTTGTCTGAAGACTAAAATATCTAATGAACACATTCATAAATAAGGAAATGAGGAAAGTCATTCTGAAATAATCTGCCAGACTCAAGATTAAAACAAGAAAAAGGTAAAAATGATGGTAAACATGGCCAACTGCTGTTGTCTGGCAGGAATGCCTGCAGACACATCTCCCTACCTGTTTTTTAGGTTAAAAAAAGTGCAAAACATATGGTCATCATACAACATAACCTGTTACTAGTGCTATCAATAAAGTGGAGTGTTAAGGAGAAGAAGGGCAGTGATAATACAGAAAAATATGTAATAGTTCTGCTACACGTAGTTATAATGGAGAAACAGGTACCATTTTATGCTACATTCGGTAATGTATTAAAAATTTTTTTTAAAAATACATCACCAAATATACACACAATTCAGTATATTTTAAATATTTTCTAAGCGTTATTGATCTAAATGGTGCTGCTGCACCAGCGTTTACATGATTTTGTGTCTGCTGTGTTAATAAGACTCACAATTTCTTGCACATCCTGATTCATGTGTGATTTTCATTTATGTGTAATGATTATATACAGAAAAACAGTGTGGAGTCTGTAGCAAATCTTCCAACAGGGACTTTAAAATGGATTTAGCATCAAACATGTTGTATTTGTCCATCACATCCATTTTTGTCCGATATCATCATGGGTTAATTTTTAATTCTTATTTATGCCAAACCATATGACATGTTTTGGGGCTCTGTTGTTTGACTTGTGATGCTTTGAAAACTTATCAAAGTACTGACTTACAGATAACAACTGCTGCATTCAGCCTCACTTGAGCCACTAGCTGTGAAGGTCATAAACTTTCACTGATATGTTTACATTGTTTTGTCTACCCCCATATAAGTAATTATTTTAAAGCAAACACATGCTGAGATATTGGTATATGTATGACTACTTCTAAAGATGTTTGGAATTGGATGTGAAATCAGTGCTGCTGTAGTGAGGATGTGGCTCTTCTCTGGGGGTCTCGTTTGTTTAAGTTTTAACACATACTACCGCTTTAAAAGGGACCGGATTATTAGAATTAATTTTCTAATCATTATAATTAAAAGGTGTTTTAGTTGATATATTAAATCCAGTTATTGAAAAAGGATAAAAAAAAAGAAGAAAATACTGATCCATTTTTTTCTTTAACCGTCTCACCTTTCTGATGAAATCCTTTCCCACAGAACTCACACACAAATGGTTTGTATCCGGCATGGATGCGTGTGTGCGTGTTAAGGGTGGAACTCCGGTTGAAGGCTTTCCCGCACTGGTTACACTTGTGAGGTTTTTCCTGTAAAAATTTACATGAGGAAAAATAAGCAACTCTGTGGAAAATGCTCCATAAATATGAAAACAAAATATCAGAATAAATTTGCAGAGATGCACACGGAGATGACTGTAAAGTACCTCATACTTGTACAAATATGTGTATAATCTTTTTTTTTTCATTATTATTTTATGTCATCATTACAAAATAATTTTCTGTAATAAAGAAGTATTTACTGCAAAGTTATTTTCGTTTGTTACTGGAAAAATAAAAACTTTTACCAGTGACAATGTTTAAAGATAAATACATTTTATGCCTTATTTAAAATGGGGGGCTGTTGTTTTTTGTTTTTGTTTTTTTAAAAGTGAAATAAACATCATTAGTCCCTGTTTGATTTCCTCTGTGCAGATGACACCTCAGAAGGACAAATAAAACAGAGAAATCGGTTTGAGTCACAACCTGCGATCTAAACGCCACGCTGAAGCCCCGCCCACCAAACAAATATTAAATCATATGCCTGACGACAGTCGGACTGGTAGTCACCTAAAGAAATAAATAAATTACTATACGTGAATGTGATCAAGTGTCTGTTTGCGTGCGATTCCGGGGCAAAATGAACGAAAAGAATATTACCGGTTTTAATAAAATAAAATAAATAAATAAACAGAATAATAAAGAGTGACCGACTTTATCGCGACCTGAGTTTGATATTCAAACGGCCAATAAAGTAAGGGAAGGGTAAAGTAAAAGAACATTTCAAATTACGCACACTAATTATTTGATACAGGTGGTAGAAACTTACAGCAGAGGTCAACGAGATAATAATGAAATACGACATTCAAAACCATCATTTAAAAAAACATAACAAGGCCACTTTTGGACTGAATGAATGACCAAACTCGCTTCCCGTCCTACCTGAGTGTGGATAATTTTGTGCCGGCACAGCGTGCTGGCCTGTCGGAATCCTTTCCCGCAAACTTTGCACACGAATGGTCGAGCGCCAGTGTGTACTGGCATGTGGCGGGTCAGGTTGTAGTGCGCGTTAAAGACCTGAGCAGGACAAAACAGTTTAAAACAAAACAAAAACCGAAACAAAACAAACACAAAACCAACACCACGTCAATAACAACAATAACAATAATAACAATAATAATAATAACAATAAGATAAAATGTCGACCGACTTCACTGCTCAGTTCAAAGGTTTATTATGTGGTAAGAAAAAATAAAAAGAACGAGTGCCTGTAATTATTAGATTGAGTCTAATTACATGTAATCTGTTGGGGGTCATTTAATGGACTTGGAATCATTGAATGGATTGATTGTCACACAATAACAAATCTCTAAAGATGGGCGACATTCACCGAAATTTAAATTTCTAAACAACTCATCAGGTCAGTAATATGGTAATTTGCTCCATTTTAAATTAATTTTAGAGAAATTAAAAACGTTCAATTCAATAAATCCCCTGTTTTGTTTCAAACGACCACAGCAAATCTCCGTTTTTTACTTAAATATCTGCACATTCTGTGCTTCCATTCAGGGATTCCGTTTTTAATATAGCGAACTACACAGTCTGGCATTAAAATATAAATATCCTGAACATATTTTTAAGCCAAAGTTAACCCTGAAGAAATTCTGTTTAATTGTTGTTTTATTTAAGGTTGTTTTAATAAACCAGACATGTTCATACCTTCAATAAAGCTTAAGCTTATTATTTAAAAGGAATGCGTCTTTGTAAGTTAACAGCTAATTACTGATCAAATCCAACATCTAAATTTCACTTTATTTTTTAATTTTTAAAATCCCTTCAAAACCTGAGCATTTTCTAAACAACCAGATAACTGGCATATATTCTAAAAACAATTAACAACTATCATTCTCAGTTTCCTTATATGGATAAAGAGTAAATAAAATAAATCATCCGCACAGGACGCTCACCTTACCGCAGACCTCACAGGTAAAAACTTTGGGCTTGCTACCGGGACAGGAGCCGCTGAGCCGGGCGGCTGCCGCTGCAGCCGCCGCGGAACCTTTGAAAATCTTGTCACTCAGGATCTGGTCCCGCTCCTTCATGTAGTGTTGAATCTGGTTCTGAGACAAATCCTTGAAGGCCTGCACGCCGGACACCGGGTACCGCTCCCCGGCCTGCTGCAGGCCCGGCTTGCTCTTCTCTGCCATGAAGGCTTTATGTCGGGCGGTGAGCAGGTACGAGGCCATCGGGTGCAGGTTGACCAGGCCAGCCGGCGGTGGACACGCTCCCGAATCCCCGCTGCAATTTAGATAGCAAACAGTGCCCATGGTGGGAAAGGAGGACTGATTCACCACCCGGGGTCTGAAGAGTTTATACTGCCCGGTGGTTTGGCTGACAGCAGAGTCCTCTTGCTGGTTCTTATAGTTCAACCCAAACCCCAAAAAGTCTGCGGGAGCCGGGAGAGAAGACGCGTCTAAATGGCCCGGATCCAGCCCGGTGATGCTGAGCCGGTGGCCCGGTTCGTAGCCGAGCGGAACCAGCGGGATCATGCAATGCAGCGAGGACGGACACGCATCGGGTTTCCCCACTGGAGCGGACTGAAACCAGTTGGGGAGCGGTATTGACTTGGGCTCGGGTGTCCTGGCCATAATCCGGTCGATTGAGAAAGCGAGAGGCTTGCTGCTGCTGCCACCGGAGGTGAGCATTTCTGAGCCCGCAGGCTGGCTCCCTGAAGCCGGGGGGGAGCCGAGGATCCCTGCTGGGCGGCGTAGAGGACCGTCCATCACCTCCGCATCAACTGGGTTGCGACAACAACAACTTAAGCTGTTGAGAGAAGATGAGATCGGTGCTGCTCCTCACCAGCACGCAGAAAAGGGCATCATCTGCTAGGGATCCC
>VUQS01033823.1:0-19453 GCA_015108495.1 Heterochromis multidens
CACTCTACCATACAGGCCTGATTGGTGGAGTCCTGCAGAAATGGCTGTCCTTCTGGAAGCTTCTCCTCTCTCCACAGAGCAATGCTGGAGCTCTGTCAGAGTGACCATCGGGTTCTTGGTCTCCTCCCTTACTAAGGGCCTTCTACTCCGAATGCTCAGATTGGCTGGGCGTTCTATTTACGGATGATGGAGGCCACTGTGCTCATTGGGACCTTCAGTGCTGCAGAAATTTTTCTGTACCCTTCCCCAGATCTGTGCCTCGATACAATCCTGTCTCGGAGGTCAGACAATTCCTTGGACTTCATGTCTTGGTTTGTGCTCTGACATGCACTGTCAACTATGGGACCTTATATAGACAGGTGTGTTCCTTTCCAAATCATGTCCAGTCAACTGAATTTACCACATGTGGACTCCAATCAAGTTGTAGAAACATCTGACAGATGACCAGTGAAACAGGATGAACATGAGCTCAATTTTAAGTGGCATGGCACAGGCTGTGAATACTTACTTTCGTGTTATATTTTTATTTTTTATTTTTAATAAATTTGCAAGAATTTCAAGCAAACTTTTTTCGCTTTGTCATTATGGGGTATTGTGTGTAGAATTTTGAGATAAAAAATGAATTTAATCCATTTTGGAACAAGGCTGTAACATGACAAAATGTGGAACAAGTGAAGCACTGTGAATACTTTCTGGGTGCACTGTAAGGGATGAAGAAAACCTGTTTTATTATATTTATTATAATTCCTTTATTATATTTCAACCAAAATAGATAATGAATAAAGTAATAATGAATCAACAAAAGCATTCATGATCTTAACTGCTCAACTTATACTTGCAGGTGGCTGGAGCCTGTCCCTGCTGCCACAGGGCAAAAGGCAGGGCACACCCCGGACTGGTGTCCGCCTAAATAAATAAAAGTGAAATGAACTCAATATGCCAAAGCACTGGACTTGGACTTTCATAATCATTAAAAACCAAAATCATAATTGCAAATACAATATACTTCATCTACCAGACCTATGACCAGCTTGTGAAATTAGTTTAAATAGAAGTTAATAATTATTTTTACATGTATGCTGTCTTGCTTGGCCTTAAAAATAGTTGAACAAATAGAACAAAATGTCAAAATAAAATGTCAGTCTGTAGCAAATATATTTGTTCTGGTATTTTTGGAATAACAATATTAACCTGGTGTCAAGCTTTAATCTATTTTGTGAATAAGCAGCTGTGTTTGATCACAGAGAAACTGTGGCTTCATTCAAGTCATTCTCCCTCCTATCTACACTTTGAGACACTTTTTCCCCTTTCTATTTATGGATTTCAAATTGCCTTTAACAAACACATGCACACACTCACCCTATGTGTTCTCCTCTCTGTTCCCCAGAGCCTCATGCTGGCTTTAAGATTGCTTTCAATATGTTTGATGCAGACGGCAACCAGATGGTGGATAAGAGGGAGTTCCTAGTGGTGAGTCGCAGTTACTGGGAGAAAATCTGAATTTACATATTAATATTAACCTATTTTTATTGTTTTTTACTCCTGTTACTACAAAGCAGTGTTAGAGAATAGTATTATTATAAAATAAATATTCATGATTATAGAGGCGATAAAAGATAAAACCTTACTTTTGAAAATTTAATTCTGACAGGTACCGTGGTATTTCAGTTTATGTCTAATATTAAAGAGGCCCTATTATGCTCATTTTCAACTCAATATTTTAATTCTTGGACTGTACTAGTGCAGTAGGTTTACGTGATTTACAGGTAAAAAGCATCATAAACCTTATACGTCATATGATGGACTTTAGTGCAGAACCTCAGTTCATCCAGTGTCATCTGCTCACTCATGATGTCTGGTTTTGAAAAGCAAAGACAGCCATACCAAAAATACTCATTTCGATGCTTTAAAAACAGGACTGCACAAACCAGTGGGTGATGTCATGGTGGCTACATCCATCTTAGGTATACAGTCTAAGTGTAGAGCCAAAAGTAGAAAAAACTACCTGAAATGGAAAATTTAAAACTTTTGGCTTATAAGAATTACCTGTATGTTCACCTCAGTATTTGAAACGCTGACCATGTTAAACATGAGCATCCACTGCTATAACAGTATATATCTGACAGAAGAAGGTCCCCTTTAATGGCTTTCACCATTCTTTTCTTTTAAATGCTAAAGCTGCTTTCAGTTAGTAGATAAATGCAAACAATTTATGTCTCTGATTTGGCAGTTCAGCATCTGCCATGTATATTGTATTTTGGCAGACATTCACTTAAGGTACCAAAATAACAGTTGCATGATGAAGGTCCTCATAATATTTTGTTACATAGTAATAACATATATATAGTTTTATAATTGTCATAAGTTAGGTAATATAAATTGTATTAATTTAGTTTCAATAACATGTACTCTGATGAATTAAAAGATTCAGAAACTTGTCATTTAGACATAGATGTTTCACATCCATAGACCATCATTTGCTGATCTGGTTGTTTTCAATATCAATATCAACAACTATAATGAACATGATGGCATTTATGAATTTCTGTCACTGTACCCAGAATTTCAAGCTCGATACTGATATCCAGAGAAATACTTGATACTCGATACCATTTTCGATATCACGGTCAAAAAAATCAAAAAGACAATAATTTTTTTAGATTGTCTGAGGTAGTGCTGGGCTTCTGGCGACTTGGCTCCATATTTTCAGTGCTGATCAAATAGAGTTTGTAAGGTTCCACTGTTTCTGTCTAATTGATGTTAGACTTTTCTCAGCTTCTATCTGGGACTTTAACAGAAACAACAGTTTTTAGACACAAATAATTGTGTTCTCCTGTTAAATTAACACACCTATAAGCGTTGCGTATGGGCAGGACTGAGAGGTTTGCTGCCTAGCTCCTACATTAACACCATTTTATTTGTCACTATAGCCGTTAGCTGCTACCTCATTGATAACTTAACAGACTGACAGCTTGAGACCAGTGTTGTACACTGGTGGCAAAGACGGCATTGTTGGTATCAATACTGTTGTAAATGAATATCATTTTTAGTATCAGTTAGTACCTGAGAATAGATTTTTTTGACAACGCTAGCTGTGAGGCTGTGTTACTCCTGTGCAACTCCTTATCTCTATTCTATCCTGGGTGCTTGTGGACTGTTTTCCACTTTTTCTCTATTTCTGTTTTGGAGAATCTTCCAGTGATTTAAAACAGTGACTGCTGCTGATTAATAAAATTGTTTGCCAAAGTTTTTTTTTCTAAATACCATTTACTGTTAACTTTTATACATGATCATAGAGTTGTTGTATCACTAGATTGCTTCTTTGGGACTACAGAAAGTGATCTTCATTTCTCTGTGTCTTACATTATGTTTGTAGACCCAGTAAATAATTTCAGAATTTGGAATAATGCTGGGTCATGTTTCGGCTTTATCTACCTGTAAAACTGTTCATCAAGTCTAATGTAAGCATTCTTGCGCTCGCAAATGAGAAATACACAGCTTGCATCATTTACAGAAGTCTTTTGCCCATAACATTAAAGTGCCTCCATAATCTTAATCAACAAATTAGTTTGTAGCCACCATTTTAGTACGCTAAGTGAATTTCAGCTGATATATTGTTATATACATTTATTCCCACTGCCTTGAGCTTTAACTATGTTTTTTAAGTATAAAACTTTTAAAAAGGTTGTCTTCTAAAGGCAGCTTATTACAAAGCTGAAAAGCCTAACTGTAGGATTTCTCGAGGGCTACACATGTGTTACTTTCCCTGTGGGATGGGACTGACACGTTTTCAACTGAAAACACTGCCGCAGGCATGAAGGGATCAGAATCTCTGAAGGTTGGTGGGAGTGGGATGGGAACATCAGCAGGAGGGAGTGGTAATGATTTAAAATCCTGTAGGAGCAGGCAGGTGTGGGACAGAAAAAGGATTTTCCTTTTTCTGAGGGTTTAAATACTGATAGATACAGATTTTTGTGCTTTACATGTAATATTGATAGTCAGAGGAAAATAATACTTTATTTATTAAATACCAGTTACTCTTGCTGTCTTTTATTATCCCATGCTCATAGAGAGCATTTATGTATCTATATTTGCATAGACATTATATTGCTGTGTTTGTGTTTGTGCTTTTGGAAACCATTTTCATTTAGCTCAAACTAATTATAAAATTATTAATATAAATCTAATTATTTTATTTCAAAGAAATTAGTAATTTAATTTAAATGTAAATAATTAAGTATATAACATATAAACAGTTCACACATCCACTTACCTGATACTGTGTGCAGTGTTGCCATATTGGATTCAGCATCGATTTTCCCTTTAATAATACGTATGCATAAACATAAATCACTTCCAGAGTGAATCGTGAAAACCAGCTCTCTCTTAATCATGTTGCCAAAAGGCCATTACCTGAATGACATCATAGACATGCATGAAAGAGTGAATGACCTTGTGAACTCAGTGGATGTTTGTACATTTGAGCATTTAAGTTTTTAACAGTGCTTTAGATCTGACTTTGAATTGTCAATGAGAGCCCTTCTCTCATTTCAGCTTCAGGAGATCTTCAGGAAGAAAAATGAGAAGAAAGGAAGGAAAGGAGATGCTGAGAAGTCAGCGCAGTTGGTAAGGACGTGTATGTTCAAACAAGCATGGATACTACTGAAAGGATTGAATTTGCTAAATAACCTAAATACAGGCAATGGTTAAACAACCACGAATAGTCTATGTGGACGTGGACTTCATTAATGCTGCTGTCGTTAGTGGGGTAAACTTTAGACACAAAGGTCCAAAACTATCCTGGTTTTATTGAGGTTAAAATAACAGTAAACATTACTGTAAAGTGACTTCCCTCTTAAAATGGCATTTTAATACATCCATGAGTGTAAACTGGCACAACACGTCTTACCACTTACTTAAGGTTGCTGAAAGGGTGACAGAAGGTTGTGTCAAACTGTACATATGGATGTGTTACAAATGATCATCATCAAAGTTAACTGTCATCTGTATTCATGCAGGTATGAAACTAAACCTTTCTTGTAACTAGTTTTGAGTGCATGCTGCCTCATAGAAACTGTTTGGTATCTTTGTAACAGTTATCCCTACTGTGTTCTTGTTATATTTGATATGTCAAAACGTGTCTTTCTCAGCACTTTCTGTGATTGAGGTTTAGAAACAACACTAAGCACCTTGCCTCACTACTCTGCTTGGGTCAGAGTATCTGTAATTGCAAGCTTGGTAACTATTAGAGAGGAAATTTTAATGAATCAGTATTACCTTATCACATCTCACATATATGTTGTTCTTTATTTAAATTAATGGTTAAGGTAACTTACAAACAGATAAGCCATTAGGTAGGTTGTGCATTAGTTACAGTAAAATGTTCTTAGGGTAAATGTGTTCATTACATATTTTAGTCACAGATTGCTTAAAAATTATTTAAAGCCTTTTTATTAAAAAGTTTCCTTTTGCTACATATTTATATCAGATTTTGAAGGATTTTGAAGGCAGTAAATCTTTCAAACCCAGGTTTACTTACAACCCTTGTAAATGGGTAAGCAGGTAAGAGTTTGAGATTTGCTGCTCTAAGCACTGGGTATCTTACAGATCAGTCCTGGCTGTGCTATTGGCTCACAGGAAATACTATCACTAAAAAATAAAGGATATGTTTCCCACATAACTTATCTCTTGAAAGTACATGCTTGGTGTTAAGCACAGTGCGTATTCTAAAATGTAATCATACATGTGTTGAAAATGGCACATCCTCTTTCCTTGCATGTACTAACATGTCTTTTACCTTCTCTCCTCCTCTCTGACTGCATGCTCTGTCCTCTTCTTTCTCTTCCTCATGTCTCTCTCTGTGTTAGAGTATGCAGCTGTATGGATATCAGGTTGCCCCCATGAACAGCGTATGTATCCAAATGGCATAGTCTCGTTTTCTGCTTTTTAGTTAGATAAAGATATCTATGGAGCAGAGAATAGGCTGTTTTTGTTAGCTGGGTCAATGCAATCTTCATTGTTTAGCAATCAGTCAGAGTAGAAACCTAATGGGGAATTTAAAAATGTGGTAACAAAAAGCTTAAGCTTTGCGCAACCATTTCAGAATATTTTAAACTGTGCCTGTATGGAATTATATTTATGTCAAAATTGGTGCACAAGATAAAACATAATCATGGGCAAAATAACACAGTAAACTGAACCTGTCAGTCCCAGAGGTTGTGGTGTCATTTCTTTGAAAGTGACCTTCTTCCTTTAGGATCCACCCTCCAAACTGTCAAAAATAAGAATAATTCGAGCTAGAAGAATTCAGCTTCAATAGCAGAGCTGTGCGTGAGAGTGTGAATCTGCTGCAGCGCTCGCCAAACAGACATTCATGATGACTTCTTTGAGCGCTTGGGCTGCTGAGTTCTACGCATGCAGGTTGTTTAATTTATGCACAAGAAATTAATTGCGTTAGTGGCACTAAACACCTGTGCTGAAATTATTTGTGATTATGTTTTATCTCACCTGCCACTTTTGACACAAATATAATTCCTTACATCTGAACTATTTCTGAATTACTTAAACATTTTCTTTGTGGTTTGCATGTCACCATACCTTTTGAGATACAATTATTAAGTTCAATGTGAAAACTTAAGTGAGAAGAGTTATACCAGTATCATATCTGTCCATTAAATATAAGGACACACCCACTATGCCCAGTTAAAATTAGTTTAGATTACTAGAACCTTGAAATATCACACATTAATGGCCTCTATTTTGCATCTGTCATCCAGTTCAATTGCTACAGTTTTAAAATTCCATGTCATATATAAGCAGCAGACTTTTTTATACTAGGATGCAGTGACTTTCTGGAGTCTGTAACACCTTAAAATCAGTTTTGGACCTTCTTTCAGTCTTTATGCTAAGCTAAGGTAACTATTTGGCTCCATATGTAACATAGATACATGAAAGTAGTAACAACCTCCTCGTGTCATCTCATCAACCTTCTCAATATTTACAATTTGCACATGAAAAGAATCAGAAGAGAAGAGATTGCCAGTGAATTGAGAGGAAAGAATGAGGGCTAGGTTCAAGTATAAACAAGCGTACAGATTCTCCCAAAAATTGTGCTCGTAGCCAAGTTTTTTTAAAAAAGTACCATTATTTTATTTTAAATTATAGTTTTAGTGTTTTGTTTATATTTTTGATTCTTTTAAACTCTGCTAGTTTTCACCTGCCAGCTATTTCAGGCCACTTACAGAACAATGTTAAAGGCCCTGTCTTACTCTTCTGTTCCTGGCATTTGAAAAAGGTTTAAATTTGACCCAGTCCACCTGATCCTCTTTTATCAGTGAAATGTTCTCTGTATACTTTAAAGGATGAATGTAAGTGAGAGAGGGAGAGGGGAAAAATTCAAGGAAGGTTGTCCATCTGTCAAGTCAGCTGATTGATTGATTGAGGGATGATTAATGGATAGAGGAATGGCAGAAAAGAGTAATACATTTAAGGGGTCAGGAGAGATGAACTCTTACAAAAAGAGAGCGATGTAATTTAGAATGATCTGAGACCCTCTAAAGCTCTAAACACAATCAGACTTCATTTTATTCCTTTTTAGGACATGTGCTGTTTGTTTGGCAGTGCTTGAGTGTTCCTGTTGGGGGGAAGTTTGTTAACATAAAGAGAGAGAGGAGGAGATTTTTTATGGAAGGAGGCCAAGGGAACATGTTTCTATTGTCTGACAAAATCACATTTACATCATAAAGAAAGCAAAAAGGTTGAATTTGAATGGCATCCAAAAGGAAACAGATTATTACTTACCTTTTTTCTAAAGGATGAATATTTCTTATTTAACAACACTGTGAAAAATGTTATTGAATTTTACTTATTAATTGTATATAATCTAATCCGATCTAAAGACAAAAATCATGTTTTGATAGTTAGGGATTAGGGATAGGGTATTCATCATTGATGATGACTTAAATCTCACAGAGAAACAGTGAAAACCACTGTAGCTATTGTACAAAACTGTATATTAACGAAGGGACATGTGAGATTAAGACATCTCTGTACTCAAATCCTTTATATTATGCTGTAAATATTTAAAGTAATTAATTGTGCCTATTTCCACTTCTATATGTTTATTTCTGGATTGTACTAGAAAAGATTAGTAAAATTTACAGTTCAAAATAATTCTTATTTATGTTATTCTTAATGCAGCCCCTCAGTTCATCCACTATTTGAAAGAAGCAATTTTGATTGGTTGGCCCTTGCAGACAAAACATTTGGACAGCAGGTGGGTGGGGCTACTGTAATCACAGCCAGAGCTGTGTACTTTAGATGACCATATTAAGAACATCTCCTCTCACTGACATCTTTTAGACCTAAAATTAGAAAGCAGTGAGTGTTTAAAGCGATCTGAAGCCTGAGCTTTTGGCTCACAGAGATTACTTTTGCATACGCTGACCTCATTATTTCAATTCAATTCAATTCAATTTTATTTATATAGCGCCAAATCACAACAAAAGTCGCCTCAAGGCGCTTAAACGTTTCATTTTAAACGTTGGACATTTAATAATAGCTCCACTTTATCATTTTCAAGTACGTGTTTGTGCCTAATGTCTACTGAGTTATAATGATGATGACCGTAGCTGTCTATTATGAGTAGTCACTTTTGTGTGGAGTGGAGATGAACTATAGTGTAGTGAAAATCATGAGTGTGCTATCCTGAAACTATACACTACCAGCCACTAGTCTCTCTTTCTCATGCTGTCTCACACAGACACACACAGATCGACACACACATGCACTCCTCCTGTCAGTGTTGTGATTGATAGCTGCATTGTTGCAGTGAAGTTAAGAGCATTGCAGGGTCATGTTAAAATGGCTTCTGTTGCATTCTCCTGGAGAGAGAGACGAAATGGGTGGTCAGAAGCTCAGCACTGTGGCCAGCTTTTATTAAGGTAGAATACCATATGCTAACAGAACCAACTGTTGCTGTAGAACTGCCTAAAATTATGTGTTTAATTGAGGAAAATGTGCTATAGGGTGACATTTTCATAAATTTCCTCCAAAAAATTATTTTAATTATTTTTTGTTCAAATTTTCCTTGTGTCTGTTGTTGAGTAAGCACTATAGCAGATCCATCATGATTCTAATGTTAAGAATTACTACTGATACCTCCTTATTAGTATCCTTTCCTTTATCTGTAATTAAAAACCCATTTGTTAGACTTTAGGCTAGATTTCTTTTTTTAATGTATAATCTGCCTCTTCCTGTGTGATGCTAACATGTTTTTGTGCGTGAAAATGTTCAAAAGGTCTCCTTTGTTGAGAGAATTAGTGAGTGCCAGATGTTGCCAGAATTTACTTGCATCTGCATGTGACACCTTTCTTAAATATCCACATGTTTGTACTATGTTCACATATAAATTCAGAAACTTAATCTGTGTATGTTTATATATAATGACAAGTGATAGAATGAATAATGGAACTTTATTTCCTGAACTGGTTGATTTGGAGGTTAACTGACCCAGGCCCTGCTTAACCACTCCTACAGGTGCTAAAAAAAGACAATCAGGAGTTTGTGACGCGGAGTTACTGGGACGTTTTGAGGCGAAGCGCCAGTCAAGTCCTCTTTTCTGACCTGGCGGAGGTACACAGACCCAACTGTCCTCTGTTCCTTCATCCCTGCATTCATCATCCTTCACTTTTTTCTCATTCTTCAGCACCAGCTAGTTAAAATAGAAGATCCAAATATCCGCACAGGTTCACAGGAAACATGTTGCATCAAGCTGGCCAGAATAAAACCCGAAATGTTTACCCTGAAAATAAAGGCTTTATGTGACACATACGTACAAAACACTTAGTCTCCAACCTCCAGAGCAATCACGTGTAGCTGGTTAAAGTGCACATGGACCAAAGAGTTAATTTAAAGCTTCACTTGAATATAGTCATTGTGGGATTATTGCAAAAGCTTTGATCTTCATAACTTTCAATCTGGTTTGACCTGATAGTGATGATACATTTACCTACAAGGTTCCTTTCTTTCCTTCTTTCTTTCTTTCTTTCCTAAATGTTAGATCAGAAAAAAACTCATAATCTTTCCCAGTGTTCCCTGTTTTGTCCCACAGCGTTCTGCTTTAAACTTGTTCCTGGTAATAACAATTTCAATTTAGAATAGTGTAGAAATCATTACTCTCTTTCCCAATGTGAAATAATTTCTGTTTGGATGAGCTCTAAAAGAAACCTTTATAATCAACATTCAGGCCCCAATATTAACCTGTAATTTGTGGGAAAATAGCTTTCTTTAATAAACACACAAAAAATTTTGTATGAAATAATGTGAGCCTCCTCCAAATATTTCCTGTTTCGTTCCATCCTAAGTCATTTCACTGTGTCTGTCAAGATATTTATTTACTTTTGTTCTTTTAGATTGTTAATATTTTGAAAGAGTTTACTTTTTGTTGTAGATTGATACTGAGCCATTATTATTTAATCTCAAATATTTTAATGCCCTTATTCTAATAACTTGTCTGTTTCTCACCTGCCTTTTGTCACATGTTGTCTTCATACTGCTTTGTATGTGTATCTGTGCCTTGTTATCTGTGCCGTGTTGTGGCTAGTGGAGTAGCTTTGGTGTAAGATCATTCTCACTTTACGCCACAAGTGTTTAATGAGGATAAGAAGGTTGACTGCAGAGCACATACAAAAAGCTTTTCTTGTTTTATCACTACACGCTTAAATTCAATCAAGTAGAATTCATGAGTAATTATAGGAGAACATTTTATGTTTAATCTTTGATTTGCAAAAAGGTACACATTTAGAAAAAAAAAACAACCTGTAAAATGTATCTCTGGGATCAAAAATTAAAACCAGATGGTGACCTGAACTACCCGTGGCTCGCAGGCTGTTGATGCCTTCAAACAACCCTCTTACTACCCATGCTAAAAGCTAGGAAAAAATGATGATAGAATAATTGCTGAGACATTTCCTCAGTTTTATGTTCTTGGGATCCCAGAATATCTGTTCATCCATCTGGTACTTCTTAACATATTTCAGGACTCATGGATTAACAAATGAGCTGTTTCACAAAATCAAAGCCAGCTTTTCCAGTTGTTTCTACAATTGTAGCTCAAAGTGTCTTCCTGATAGTACTTTCTGAAGACTGGTAATGATTAGTAACAGCTAACATACTGCTAACAGACTAGCTCACTAATGACAGGCTGTGTGCTGTGTTGGCAGCGGAAGCTGAGGTTGAGGTAATGACAGTGAAACATAATGGGGTTGACCTTGTATTTACACTGTGCAGCCTTTCATCTGCTGCGATGTCAGACGGACAGAGCAGACAAATCAGACGGGGGGAAAGAGTAGGGAGGAAAATAAAAAAAAATAGAGGGGTATATTAAAAGTAAGAGGGATTCAAAATTATTTAGAATTAAATTAATTAGGAACAAATGTGAAATGAGAAACAAGAAGACAACCAGGCAAAAGGTGTAATTTTAAAAAATGTAACATATCTATAAGGATGCTATATCAGATAAGTGGAAAACATGAGGGTGAAGAACACAAGAAAGAGATAAAATCAGAGTAAACAAACAGGTGAGAAAGGCCAAAGGAAGATGACACAGGTCAGCAGGCAGAACAAATGTCCAGGAACAAAGTGGGTGAGAAGAAAAGAAGTTCGGGAAGTACATTTAGGAGAAAAGAAAGAAGCAGGTTGTATTTAGAGAAAGATGTGTTTACTCAACAGATTAGTCACCATTATACCTCTTTCCTTTTGTCTGGAGAAGGAGGGACTGACTGACAGGTAGAAAAGGAGGGAGGGTAGGAAAGAGCAAATCACCTCTGTGTTTGTCAGGTGAAGGAGGTACTGACGGGTAGTATGAGGTGAAAGGAAATCAGAGTAATCAGAGCAGGGGCAGGATAAGATTAAAGAAATGATAAGAGATGCAAAGAAAAAGAAAGAAAGAAAATGTGGGAGATGAAGGTGATTGCAGGAAAAATGAACAGGTCATGAGAAGGGAAGAGGGGGGGTTAGCTGTTTTTACCCCTGGAAGGTGTGACTGACTGACAGTCTGACTGACTTGACTAAAGACCCACAATGAGCTCTTCCTCCGGAGTATTACTCACAGATGGGGAGGGTGAGGAACAGCATTTAGCGTTTACATCAGTAATTACTGTTTTTACCCTCAGCTTCATGATCAAAGACTGTACAAGCTCACAGATAAGCACACAGATGGACAAATAGACACATGCTTACACCAGGTGTTGGCTCGTGCCTTGTGGGCGTGGTAACGATTACGTTGTCACGGGGATGATGAGCTCACACTAGTACGGCCACACTTCCAGGAATGATAAGCTTGTTATGATCCGTTTGGCATTACATCTACAAGTTGGTAGACTGATCTGGATTCTTGAAAGCCTGTGCAATGATTTTGCAAGTTATTGCACATCACAAAGAGAAATTTCCTTTGTAAAGAAACGTAAGAAAAAATAACTTAATGAAAACAATCTCTAGCCCTAGTAAGGGAGGTAGGTCCATCATGATCACAGACTAATTAAGGTGGATGCAGCCCACATGCCATCACTCATTTATTAGCAAAGTTATGTTTTTGAAGCTGAATAATCAAAGCTGCAGTAGTCATAATTTTATCAGTAGTCATATTTTGCATCAGGTAGCTTCTTTTATGAAAAAGCTCTGACAAATTGGCTGCCCAGCACCAAAGGGCAAACAGTTAACTGTTATCTTCTGAACATAGTGGAGAAATTAGCAGTTTAAGAGACAGATATTTAACTGAGTTGGTAGTAACCAAAACAGAGATGAAAGAGAAGTAAATATTAGATTAACATTTGCTAGGTACCTCGAAACATAAATAAAAAGAAAAGAGCAGAAAAAATATAGTTCAAAATGTGTTCCTTGTGCTCAAAAATCTCTTAATGCAGCTTTAATAATAATTTTTCAACTTCCTGTACTGTTTACAATGTAAACATCAGAAGATTCAGATAACTGGTTTTATATCATATACCCACAGTGTGCTGAATTTCAAATCTAAATAATTTTCCTTGCTAGTTTGCACAGTTCAGTTAATATCGCTCCAACCAAAGTGTCTTCCACTCATTTCCAACTACAGGCTTCACACCCTGCAGTTTTACCATGTGGATCCCTCCCATATCAAAATATCTTTGCTATCAATAACATTTTATGAATTACATTTAGTACAAGTCTTTGTGGAACAGCTGATAACTCACTGCAACAGTGAATAGACATCCACCAGAATCATAAACTCCTCAATCACATACATTTTGCAAAAAGATAATGCAAGATGATTTCCTTGTTTTAAGAGCAAAACAACAAAACAGAAAAAAAGACAAGAGAACTCCACATGGGAGGGAAGAGAGGAAGAGACACACCACCTGGATAGTGTCTAGATGTATGAACAGCTCATGTGTCATAAAGACATCAGTAATGCGTCAGTTAAAAGATAAAAGAGCAAAACAATTTTTGTCCTGTTTGTCCGTAATCAGAGACTTAATGAAAAGAACATCTAGTAAATGAGACACAGAAAACAAGACACAGCAATGATAAGTCTGTAATTGTTTCAGTTTGTCTGTGTTTACACGAAGGAAATCTTCCTTTGTCCCTAATCAAAGACTAAAAGACCAGACTTTAAGTGAATCAGCAACAGACCAAAAGTTAAGAGTGGTCTTATAACAGTGTTTACTTTTAATGCTTGTTTCTCAGAAGACATCTTTATTGTGTGAGTTACCAGTGTGGTTCCAGTTTAATCTACCATGTATTTAAGATTTTTAGTGCCTTTAACATCTACATCTTCCTATAGCTTACTGTTAATATTGTGTGTTGATGTCCAGAAGTATCCAAAATTGAAGCCCATATTTTCATTTGAATGCTGACATAACGTACTTTAACCAGTAGAGTATTTAGGAAGTGATTATTTATACATAAGAATTTAATACAAGTCAAAAATATAGTCCTGCCCAGTAAAATATTTTATTGCCTTTTTTCATGTCAGTTGTTTGTTGTAGCTTCACTTTTTTTTTCGTTCTTACCTGTATGGATAGTTTTCTCTCTATCAGTAAGCCTACAGTTCCATTATAGACATTTCTGACTGAATGAATACTCACTGTGTGACACCAAACAAGCACAAAAAAAAGACGTCTTGACATTTTTGTCCTTATGTAAACGTGTGATCTTGTTTCACATTTTCTTCTTGTCCCACATTGGATTTTAGGATTTTACCCTTGAGGTAGAACCACGAATGGCATCGTGGTGATGATGATATTTATGATGATGACTGAAATGCCATAAATGCTCCTCCTCCTCCTTAGAAGGACATGAGATTTCTTTTAATCTTATGTCTGCGTATTCCTCAGCATGGTCAGAGATCTGAAATGAAGGTTGGCTGGGTGGGGCATGGCAGGCCATTAGAGAGAAGATGTGATTTTGAAGTCCTCTTTTTCTGCCCTGATGGTGCCTGATTCATTTCTGGAACTGCTCAAAAGTCACCTTTTTCTGAAAGATACGTATATGTTACTACGTATAAACAGAAAATAGTGAACTAAATACTTAGACTGAGTTTTCTCAAGGGCTTAAAAACCTAATCATGCCACCTTGCTTTTAACAAGGTGTTAACCAGCAGATTATAGCATGAGTAAACAGTCGAAACAGCCCAAAGCCCATTGAATTGATTTCAAATGACCTGTATCACTGAGTCAACACAAACTCAAGGGAGACTAGAAGGATATGCAACCAAAGATAAACTAGAAAAAAGAAGAAAGCATTGTAAAATTTGCAAAGGCAGCAGCCAAGACTTTTATCTGTTGACAGAAAAAGGTGGAATTGGCTCACAAAATCTCTGGACATGTGCTTATGTGGGTTTTGTTTGGTGTTGCTTTCTGTGACGTGAGGTTCTGTTTAGGTGTGTCAATGTGGCATTTGCAAAGAAATGCATGGGATGTGTCTGTGTCATGTATTTGTCTGTGTTGCACTTAGTTGTTCTTCCACAAGTCTTCTTCTCCTCTCCTGTCTTCCACTTACCTTGTCTGTTTCTCTGTCTTTAATAAACTCCACCTGTTTAAAGTGTTCTCTTCCTTCCTCCGGCATTCTTGTTCACCTCCATCCTTACCCTCCCACTGGCTCAGTGAATGTAGGCATGACTCGATATTATAATTATTATCTTATCTTTTTCTCTTTATTTGGGCTGATACTTGAGCACTGTTCATCATTCTATTGGTCTGTGTTTCATGCTGCTACAGCATCACTCCTCACCAGTCTAGACTGCGTGGAGAACAATTTTCTCCATACCTCTAATCTGACTTCCCTTCTTTACTTACCTGCTTTACCCCAGCTTACTTGTAAATATATATATATACATATATATACTTCTCCTGACTGAAATATGTGTTTCACATCACATTATGCTGCCTAGACTGGTAATTTTGATTTCATGATGGCCATTGACTGTTTGTCTGAGCTGATGACTGTGACTGACATTTTGTAATGCTCATCTGGCGCACGTTTTGCACACGTGCAGCAGAAACCTGCTTCTTGCTAATTTGGCGCAGCAGTGGCCATGATGGTCTAAAGATGGACTCGTCCTTCTTCTCCTTCAGCTATAATGCTTTAGGTTTGTCATTTAGTCATTGATCGTCTTTCTTATTACTCTCTCTCTGGTAGCGAGCAGATGACAGCATCACAATTGACACTACCCTACTGGTCCATTTTTTTGGGAAGAAAGGGAAGGCAGAGCTTACCTTTGATGACTTCTACAGGTACTAGAAATTAATGTCAGCCAGAACAAAATGTGTGCTAACACTAACAGTATTAGCCACATGGCATGGCATAGATGATTTATAGAGTAGTTCTCTTTTTTTTTTTTACTTTCCTTTCTTTCTTTTTTCAGATTTATGGATAACCTCCAGACAGAGGTGTTAGAAATTGAGTTCCTGACTTACTCTAAAGGGATGACCACCATCAGTGAAGAGGACTTTGCCAAAATCCTGCTGCGCTTCACCAATGTGGAGAACATCAGTGCCTATCTGGAGAATGTCCGCCAGTGTATACCTGACGAAAAGGTACAGTATACGTATGCACACAGTTCTTTACTGGACAATTCACTGATCAATAATGAAATTCTTCCTTCCTGTATGGGTGCTTCTGCTCTCTAGAAATCTAGAGTACCTGTAATTTAAAACTATTGTCTCTGCCTGAGGCTGTTGTGGCTCTCCACACATGAGCACTCAATTGCTTCACTAGACATTAGACACAAACACACACAAACACACACATTTCACTGCACTTGCATCTATCTATCTATCTATCTATCTATCTAGCTGTGCTAGCTATCTAGCTAGACTTTGGCATGTAGTCCTTATGCAAGCCATCTCTATTTCTGTCCCTCCCTTCTTTCCTTTTCATGCTGTGGAAGAAGCAGGAGGTTGGTCTCTGCCTCGTATAATTCACAACCTGCAGTTACAATCTGTCAGTCTATCCTGCTATTAAGTTAATTTGCCACCTTCTCTTTTTTCTTCATATAAGCGATGTCAAGGTTAAGATACACAGCAAGCTGGTGTATTTTAATCTGCATATTGTCATGTAATCCCTAAAAAACATTTGATTAAACATATTTTTATCATCTTAATAATGCATCTGTTATAGGTTTACATTTGATTCTCAGCAAAGAGCATGTGGTGCACCGCAAAACCATTAAAACATCTGAGTTTGCTCACATGGACTTTGTTCGTTCATTTTATGAGATGCACAATATTCTCTTATATCCTTTTATAATGGTGGGGTCTGGCCTGGTCGTTTCCCCTACAATGTGTGATCACGTGGCATCTGAATACTCAGCTACTGTACATCTTAATTGCTTTTCACTTTATGCAGTTACTTTAAGGTGATGAAACACAGCGATGTGTTTTACTGTTTTTCTCAACCACTTTAGTATATTTCTCCAAACATTTCTGAAGGTCTCAGAACCTGAAAAATGCATTTCCTAAAACAGCTCATACATGCAGCAAAACACGATAGTTAACCTGCAGAATACTACAACTCACACAAAACCATTAACTCGTGTCAAAATACAGTTTTTGTGTCAATAGGTGACTGTCACCAAAATGACTAATGGTGCATTCCACATCTTCTAATTTCCTAAAATTCTTGTCTTTCATATTTTCTCTCACACTGAATGCCAACAATAGCAGACTATTATTTTTCTAAGGATTAGTGACAGCTATAGCATGTCATAGTGAATCTATTCATATGCTGATTTCAGGGGCACGGTGTTTTACATTCTACTTTGTAAAGCAAAAGAGTGCTTATACATTTGCATAACATGTGAGGAAAAAATACTTCAAGGGACTGACAGCACAATACAATACAATAAACAGAATACAACAGAAAATGTGTACAGCACAGAACAGTCATGTGTAGACTATCAATACCAAAAATATAGTGTATACCACAATAAGAAAATAGTGCTGAGAATCAGTGGACATGCTGTTGCTCTGTTTGACCACAACTTCTTATCAGCCTCACAAATTATGTTCTCCCCTTGCAAGGTAACTGAGGGAGATCTCACAAACAGCCTCTCCACTTTTCTGAATCTATATCTATATCTATATCTATATCTACACTATATTCTGTTATCTTCTATTTATTACACTGCTACACATAATTAATTCTCTTCCTCTTCCATGGGCAGGCTGTACCCCCCTGTAAAATGTTTATTTAAGCATTCTGCTCCATGTTCACAAATTGATTTAAGTCTTGTGCTAAAGTTCAATAAAAATGTTTTACAGTGCTTAAACTATTGACTTAAACATGTGGACAATTGTAGACTAATCTGCACGTGATGACTCAATGCAACATTGCACACAGTAAAAATCGAACTGAGAAAATAAAATGTCTAGTTTGATTACAAAATTAATCAATAAGTGTTCAAATTATAGTGTTTTTCTTAGTGATTTGCCAAATTGTGTTTAAACATTTGAAATTGCCATTCTGAGCAACAAAATGTTGTAAAAGATTTCACATACCAACTTCAGCTGTAATTTGAAAACTGAGCCAAAGCCGGTGAGAAAAACTGTAAATTTTTCATATCATGCACACACAAGTATATTAACCTCATGAATGACTTTTTATGTCATTCATGAAGCTATGTCATGGAATCTCCTGAATATTGATTTAGTTTTTTAATTTTTCAGACAGCAGACTAGATGCACCTCAAGGAATGCTGTATGCACGCCACTTACATGCACCTTTACAGTCCTGCTGAAACAGTTATCATCATTTTCAAGCTTCTTTCTGTCTAGAGAATTACATTTTCTTCAGTACTTCTCCCTGCGGTCGTTTTGTGGACTGTTTCTCCTTGTGTTTCAGGGAATCACTTTTGATGAGTTTAGATCCTTCTTCCAGTTTCTCAACAACCTTGAAGACTTTGCCATTGCCATGCAGATGTATAACTTTGCTGCACGCTCCATTGGACAAGGTAGTAAAAACTGTATTGAGCTTGAAATGCTGGCACTGTAGGTCTCTGCTTACATTCACTGATGTTGTATTTTCTCCTTCAGGATTTCCAGCTGCACATAGACAAATGAGCAAATTCATTTTTACTTTCTCTCCTAACAGATGAGTTTGCCAGAGCAGTATATGTGGCCACAGGGCTCAAGCTGACACGTCACCTTGTAAACACCATCTTCAAGATCTTTGATGTTGATCACGATGACCAGCTCTCCTACAAGGAGTTCATTGGTATCATGAAGGACCGGCTGCACAGGGGAGCCAGAGTGAGGAACTTTCTTTTCTTTGAGAAAAGGTGCTCTCAACTCAAATTGAAACTTCTGGGAAATATACCTCCCCTCAAACAAAGAGCTGAGGTCAAGTGGGCTCCAGAGCACCTACAAAGAGACAGTTTTCTCGTTAAGATTTAGGGTGTACTCTCACTAGGCCACAGTTGCCTCGCACTGTTCCTGAGCACTGAGCACACAGAGGCAGCTACAGTGCCTTGCGAAAGTATTCATCCCCCTTGGCATTCGTCAGGTTTTTTTGCCTCACAACCTGGAATCAAAACGTTTTGCAGTGACATTTGATGTGATGGATCTGCACAAACTAGGCTGCGTTGGTGAAGTGAAATGAGAAAAAAATATAGAAAAATGAATTTTTAATACATTAAAATCTGAAGATTGGCATGTGCATAAGTATTCAGCCCCTTTGCCATGAAGCCCCTAAAAAGTCCTGGTACAACCAATTTCTGTCAAAACACACATAAATAGTGAAATGAAGTCCACCTGTGTGCAATCAAAGTGTCACATGACCTGTCAGTATAAACAGACCGTTGCTGAAAGGCCCCAGAGTTTGCAACACCACTAAGCAAGAGGCATCACACCATGAAGACCAAGGAGCTCTCCAAATAAGTCAGTGACAAAGTTGTTGAGAAGTACAAGTCAGGGTTAGG
>VUQS01033825.1:4580-23851 GCA_015108495.1 Heterochromis multidens
CTTATACCCATCTAAAGTTATTAGCCAGTGTTTAAAATCTGATGAATGCAGTACAGAGCAATACAGTATAGATTGTCACGTTGAAGCTTTTCTCCCACCCTACATTGTTGTCACTTTGCTGCCACCTATTGGAGTGTTTGTGGAATCATAGTGTCTGTGATGCTGAACAGAATAAATCAGTTCAGTGTGGATTTAACCACCTCTAAACACCAAGATTGAAGCATTAAATAAAATATTTAAAAAAGTACTATAAAAAGTGTAACCTCAGTTGGAATCACACCACTCTGATTTAATATTTGTAATTATTAAACACCAAGATGGATGCTGTCAAGGTGAAGTTTTTCCTCACAGCCTACATTTTTGTCACTTTTCTGCCACCTACTGGAGTATTTGTGGAATTATGGTGTCTTTAGCTTGAACACACAGCAAAAAAATTAAATCAGTTCAGTCTGGACTAAGCTGCAGAGAGTTTTTTATTGCTTTGGTGCAAAATGCATACAGTGACCACACTTCACGAGCTGTTTCCTCATTGAACCTGAAGCACCACCTAAACACAGTGTGCTTACAGGCGATACAGGTTTTATGCAACTGTTTTAAATATTACAATGTAATTTAAAACAGTTTACATTCATACTGACAAGTTCAGCTGCAGTATTTCCAACTGATTTCTCTGACATACAGCCTGGCGTACATTTTGATGTAGGGAGACACATGCAGTAATGTGTTATCCTGCTGGAAGCAGCCATCAGAAGATGGGTACATTGTGGTCATAAAGGGATGGACATGGTCAGTAACAATACTCATTATTAAAGGACACTCCCACACTGTTACACCACCAACAGTCTGAACAGTTGACACGGGGCAGGATGGATCCGTGATTTCATGCTGTTTATGCCAAATTCTGACCCTACCATCCAAATGTTGTAGCAGAAATTGAGACCAGGCAACATTTTTCCAGTCTTCTGTTGTCCAATTTTGTTGAACCCGTGTGAACTGTAGCCTCAGTTTCCTGTTCTTAGCTGACAGGAGTGGCACCCAGTGTGTTCTTCTGCTGCTGTATCTCATCTGCTTCTCTTGTGCGTTCAGAGATGCTCTTCTGCATACCTTGGTTGTAATGAGTGGTTATTTGAGTTACTGTTGCCTTCCTATCAGCTCGAAGCAGTCTGGCCATTCTTCTCTGACCTCTGACTTCAACGAGGCATTTTCAACAGAGAACTGCTGCTCACTGGATAGTTTCTCTTTTTCAGACCATTCTCTGTAAACCCCACAGATTGTTGTGTGGGAAAATCCAAATAGATCAGTTTCTGGAATACCAACAACCATGTCACTTCAAAGTCACTTAAATCACCTTTCTTCCCCATTCTGATGCTTGGTTTGAACTTTAGCAGGTCATCTTGACAATGTCTACATGCCTAGTGCACTTGGTTGCTGCCATGTGATTGGCTGATTAGATATTTGCGTTTGGACAGCTGTAACTAATGAAGTGGTCGATGAGTGTATAAATCACTGAATACTGCAGTGATACTTGAGATGACTGATAATGTGTGCAGGAAAACAGCATGGCCAGCAGGGAGCAGTAAAAGTCTGTGTTGTGGTGACTGCCGTCCATTGCAGTTAGTCAGAGAACATTTTCTTCTTTAGGCTATACAAGATACACTTCCTTTTGCACAAACCATATTTTATTTCACATGCTGAATGGCACTGTGAACAGCAGTGAGCAGATAGTCCAGACTTAAAACAAATGAAAGGCCCACAAATGGTTGTTAATGGGAAACAACCTATATGCAACAGACAAACCTATAGCACAAATGACAGAAGTGGGCATTCAGTTTGTAAGATCAACTTTTTCCTCTCTCTTCCTTCTTTATCTATTAGGCAGGTCCTCAGCTGACCAGCAGATGGGCTTCTCGTGTACAGTGACAATTCAATTCAATTCAATTCAATTTTATTTATAGAGCGCCAAATCACAACAACAGTCGCCTCAAGGCGCTTTATATTTTAAGGTAAAGACCCTACAATAATACAGAGAAAACCCCAACAATCAAACGACCCCCTATGAGCAACCACTTGGCAACAGTGGGGAGGAAAAACTCCCTTTTAACAGGTAAAAACCTCCAGCAGAATCAGGCTCAGGGAGGGGCAGCCATCCGCCGCGACTGGTTGGGGGTGAGGGGAGAAAGATGTGTGGAGATGTTCACCAAGACAGTATAGGCACTTGTTCTTATAGCATTCAGGGACTTAGTGAGTCACATTTTACCAAGACTTTATGTTAAACATGAAATCTAATGCTAAAGCAGAGCTGAAGCGTGAAAGGAACACCTCAAGTTCCTGAGATACTTGCAGGTTCCTCCTGTTAAAGCTTTAGTGTGCAGGAATTGAAAGCAGTTTTTATTTATCAGATTTTTTTTATCATTGTTTATAATGATAGTTTTTAACATAACTTTCAAAAAAATTTAATTCTGAAACGTTTTGATGTAAAAGATTCTGGACGTCTGGAAGCAAGGCTAGCTAATGTTAGCTTACAAATCCATAGACATCGTCCACACAAGCACAAAAAACCAAAACTGGACTGGTTTCAACCAGCATGACATCATCCTTTGGTTTGTGAAAAGCAGGACCCAGAGACCAATGACCAGTTTGTTGATGTTATGCGAACATTGCTCGAGATTTGTCCACCATATTGATACAACCACTGGTTGTTAAAGAAAAATATGTGTTCCCCGCCCCTAGGCTGCTGGAAGTTGCTGACTCTGGCTGGGTGAAATCTGTTGCAAAGAAGGTGGTGCACCAAAAACCTCCTAGTAATTGCTTCGGTTGCTAGCAGATTTCTACGGTTGCCTGTAGTTTTTCCTATTTGTCTGAAACTGCTAGCACAGCAGTAGTAAAACTTGCGACGCAAACCAGAAATAGAGGAGGTTCTCCTTCAAAGTGAAAGTCAAAGAGCATGTTTCAAAAAGTGCGACTTTGAAAGGCAAACAGTCTCCAGTTTGTGTCGCACTTTTCACAGTTTCATTGTAGCTCATAGAGTAGACAAAGTCCATCTCTTCAATGCAAACTACAGGCAACCACAACAATGGACTAGTGACCAGAGCAATCACAAAGAGGATTTTGCCAAACAGTTCGAAATTACACATTTTTCCCTAGTGACAGGTGAATGCCAGGGAGTCACTGACCGCTCTGTAGAGACCTGTGTGACTGGGGCTTTAGCAATCATTTTCCCAGCAGCTGCCATCAACCTCAAGGAACCACTTACAACCAGCTGGCAAATATTCATGTTTCCCTCATGACTGATGGTTGCCAACTGGTCACAGATCAGTCTTTAACATTGAATGACCGGGGCCTTATTCACTTGAGCCTAAATTGTCAAAACACAACGTCAAGGAACTGAAAGAAACTTGAGCAAGGTTCAAACATTTAGAGAGCCTGATTACCACCACAAAGGCAACAACGATCTGGCCAGGAATGGAGGTTCAAGCCGGTCCTAATATAGGTTTTTCACCCCTGGAGTTAACATTAGCTTTGGGTTACTAGACGTGCCTGTTTTCCTGCTACAGTCCCCTTGTTGTTGATAACCTGTCAATCAGCATAATGCCTCATAAATAATTATGTATTTCTCATTGTTTCTATTATTTACAGCTTGGGGAGAGGTTACCATTTCACATCTAACAGTGGCATTTAACATGGGAATGAATAAAAAGGCAATTTTCTCACTCTATACATACCTGGCTGTTGATGCACTGTATCTGTACAACCCAGGGGTGAGATAATGTAAAAGATGTGAATGGTAGATGTTATAAGTATTTTTCTGGGTGCCTCTTTAGGTACTTTAGGTTTTGTTCATATTCGGGAAATATGGAGAATGCTCTTGTTCATCTAGCTGAAAAGGTTTTTTTTTTTTTTTTTCCAAAGCAAATTATGCCTTTGCAACCTTTGTTAAACTCCTTTGTATTGCAAAGTGAATGTGAGGGAATAGACCCGCGACTTTTTCATGGACCGCTGCAGAGGATTATTTTATCTGATCTCCTTTCATTGCTTAGCTGACCACCAGTCCTCAGTGTGTTTCTTTCAGAAGGGGAGGGGAAGTATTGGATGATGTCACTGCTACCTGTCTGAGTGAGTGAGTGATTAATCACCAGGGGGCTCACGGTGGGCGGAGAGGGCGAGGGGGATCGGATTGGAACGAGAGAGGGAGGGGCGTGAGACCGATCAATCTCCATGATTGGCAGGCACGATCTGAGGATCTGCCTCCCTGGAGGATACTACATCAACCACAGTCAGGCGGGAAGCATAAACATGCAAACAGGCACACATAGAAACCTCACATAGGCAAAACCGAACAGTTACACACACTGAGTTAAAAACATGCACCTGACATGCAGAAGTGCACAGGAGACTCAGGCACATGCACACAAAATGTTATAATCGCACAACCCGCCCATGATTACCATTGCTCCCTCCATCTGCTCTCTGAGAAAGTGTTGGGACTGGAAAAATATGCCCAGGTACAGGTTGGATGATAACAGCCTGAGCGCAGATGGATTTACTGCCATCACACATAGACACAGTGATCGTCATCATCTCTTCATGTCAACAACACAGTCTCACCATGGTTGGTCCATCTTGGTAGAAGGGAGTGGAATGGTGAGAGAGAACTCAAGGGAAACCACGTAAAGTGCAATGCTACATTTACCACCACCACCACCACATACAAACACATGCATGGATAAAAATGAAAGCATCACACCTTTTCTAGAAAATTACACTAACAAACAAACTTACAAACTCCCCTTCTTCCCCCTTTCTGGCTTTCATCTCTCCTTCCTGTCGTAAACCCCCCTCCTCCTGCTGTTACAGTATCGTCTCGTGCTTAGTGCCATTAGTTTTCCTATTTCAGAGAGAGAGAGAAGCATCTGTCACTAGCCAGGACTGACACATGGAAGCCCACCCAGAGCCCCGAGGCGAGAGCCTGCCACCTGAGAGCCCACCATCAGAGGGCCTCTCCCTGGGGCCTGATGACACCTTCCCCCATCAGTCACTTTATCCAAACCCAGCACCTCTGCCATTTTTAGCCCCCACATTTGGTTTCTCTCTGTCTCTTTTTTTCCCCGCTTGCTCCTTTCTTTGCTGCCATCTCTTCACTTGATTTTGCTTCACATTTTTTAGGGCCAATATTACAGAAACATTTAAATTTTTCTATCTTTCCAGTTAAGATGTAACACATGCCTCACATTAATTAAACCTGATGTGTTTAATAGAAGGCGTGCCTGCAGAGGCTTGCATGGTCTCCACTCTTTTCTTGAGCTCAACATATTCTCACAGCTGCTTTTTATGTTGCATTTTAGCCAGTAGATTTTAACTAATGATATGTATTTATTAAAGCCAAACATTATATTTTTTCTAAACTCTGGTGTGTGTCTCCACTTTATGTTAAAGAGCACATCGTGCAATACATAATACTATATTTTGGTAAAAAAAAATAAAGCATCATGCAAAAATATTAGTGCTTTACATGCAACGTGGTTGTGTCATGCACACAGCTGAGGCTGTGGGGACAGAGGCCTCACGCCCATGCCCTTCTGTTTGCAAGGGGAAGCCAATCAGAAGAAAGGCTGGCTTAAATGGAGAAGCACTAAAATAGCTTAGAACTGCAGTGAGTTCCACCACAAGATAACAATTATTTTAACTCTTTCCCCCATAAAGACGACATTTGACGACCTCTCTTGTACCTTTAATGGTGAGTTTTGACACTTCAACATATATCAATGAAGACGTGGTTTGACGACCATTAGAAGAGTTTCCGGGTTTTTCCAAAGGTAGCTGCGTAGGCAGAGACCACCCTCACTAACTTCTCATGGACACCCAATCATTTTGTTCTATAAGCAGGCCTGAAATATGACAGAAACTGCTCAGTCCAGAAAAGAGTTCAAAGGGTTACTGCTAGTAGGCTTTCAAGAGGTAAAGAGTTAAACTCTGACTTTTGCAAAGATAAAACTACTTGGGGCCATGTGGTGGTGGAGTGGTTAAAATTGTCACCTCACAGCAAGAAGGTTCCTGGTTTGAACCCAGCCTGGGGCCTTTCTGTGTGGAGTTTGCATGTTCTCCCTGTGCGCTCTATAAAAGTGAGTACATTATGTTATACCAAGAATAAAAACACAGAGCTGGAATTGAGCATATTTGGCCCCCTTTAAAATAAAAGTAAGTTGTTTTTATATTTGTCACTAATTCATCACCTTTTAAGCAGCATTCACACATAGCTGGTTCACAATTCAATCTAATAACAAGAGAGCATGTTCATAAAATATGGCCAAATATAAAATATTAGAAAATGGAAATATCCAAGTACAAATATCTCCAAGCTGTACTTAAAGCTGCAATGATTCAATAACTTTATATGAACAGGGGATGAAATTACTATATGTAATCCATACAGCTAAATCCACAGATTATATCCCCACTTTGCAGTTTCCCACTGCCTGATAGTGTGTTTCAAATTTACTTATATTCCATGCCTTTCTTTAGATTTTTTTTAATCGGGTTCAAAAAACTAAAAGGAGAGTGAATATTGGAAAAGCATCACAACCCTTAACACACACTGTAATTCAAGAGTTAAGGCTAACATAACTAAAAATCACATTAAAATGAATGACCTTGTTTGCCCATGCATGCCTGCACTTTCAAACTTTGAATTTGTTATGGAAAAAAAAGGGGAAAAGGAAGATTCCCAGAATTATTTGAATTCCTTTAGCCACTGACCTTCTGCCTGTGATGTCAGAAGGCCATTTGCTCCCCGCACACAATAAGCCAAGGATACAAACACATTCACACACACACAGAGTGGCTGCCTGGTTACATTTTAGATGGAGCTGCCTGGAGGAGGTATTGTTAATGTTAACCATTGTGTCTTCCTCAGCAGGGATGTAGAGAAGACAATTGCTGCGTGCTTCTGTGGTTGCAGAGGGGGAGGGAAGGAGCGTCTGGGGGTTGAAGGATGAGCAGCAACTCTTTGTTGTAAAGTAAAGAGCCAAACAGATTCAATGAATATAAACAGAAGACTGAGCAATGTGTCATTCGGAAGACATCTTACACCAAATGTTGGACAATGAAGAAAAATTCCCAAAGTTCTTTTTTTATCCAGAGTGGTGCTGCTATATTTTAAGCAAAAGCATTACAAATATTGCAGCATATACTGTTGTGTATATATGCTACTATTTCAACAACACAACATTCTCGCCCTCAGCACACCTTCTCTTGCTGACTGGGGGGATTACCATCACACTCAGACCACTGTTATTTGTTGGAGAGAAGAGGAAGAAAAAGGGTTCTCCTCTCAATGATCACCTGCCATTACCGAAAGAGAAAATTGGATTTTCCTCCAGCTCCTCGCTGAAAGAGATTGGATTTTTTACATTTTTTTTATTTGAGGTAGCCTCTAGTCTGCCACCGTATGAAAACGGGAACGCCGTCTTCACTCCAGCAATACCTCATATGCATACCTGAGTTATCATGTACCGAGAGTAAATCATACAAAATTAGAGGGAGTATGAGTTTGGCATCCATTTTAACCTCTTTGATATTTCATAGTTTAATTTTTAGAGAAGTACACCAGAGTTTTCTCTGCTTTTAGACTGTCTTTATGAAGCCACTGAAGCAGCAAAACACTGCGGGAACACACAGGATTTTATACCAGTTTAAAGACGTATTTTAAGTTTGTCACAGGCTGTACATGAAAGATGGCTGTAGCCACAGTGAAATCACACATTGGTCTCTGGAGTCTGCATTTTGGCCACCAGAAGGGACGATATTTGGAACAGAGGGTTGAATGCTAGATTATCAATTAATACTAGAAAGCTTAGTTAGCATGCTGCAATCATAAACTGTATGAGTACAACACAACAACACACATATCTGCTAAATATTGCTAAGCAACAGACTATTAAAATACTTGAGTTCACTTGGATTGGTCAGCAACCCCCTGGCAACCTCCAGTCAATAGGGAAAAACATGTATTCCCCAACTAGTTGGCATGTGGTTGCTGACAGTTGTGTGAAATTGGTCACAAAGGGGTTACTACACCACAAAGCTCCTTCTGATTGCTTTGGTTGCTAGCAGATTGCTGTGGTGTGCATGGAAGATGCCGACTTGTCTGCAAACACATGCTAACTAACCACTGAGTGGCAGTAAAACTTGAAAAAGTGCAACGTAAAACCTTCAAGAGAAAGTTGTGCCTCACAGCTCAAACCAATGTACTTCAAAAGGTGCAACTTTTACTTTGAAGGCAAACTGTCTCCATTTCCTGTTTGTGTCACACAGTTTCACTACCACTTAACAAGTAGTTAGGCAAGTCAGTGTCTTCCATACAAAATACTAGCAACCGCGGCAACCTGCTAGTTACCAAAGCAATCGTATCGAGCACCGTATACATCTTTGCGGCCAATGTCACCTAGCAACAGCAAGCAACCTCCCACAACCACTTGCCAAACGGTTGGGGAATACACATTTGCAGGTGGTTACCGAGGGATCACTGACTGGTCTGTAGGCCAGTGTGACCGGGGCTTTTGCAGTTGATTTCACAGCGACTGCCAGCCACCTCCAGCAACCATTTGAAACTGGTGTGGCCTTAAAACAAACACAGCACAAACTTCATGGGCCATCTGTACCACATAGCAAGCCATATTATTTGTTAGGGTTGAGAGGTCTAGTTTAGTGATTAAATTTAGCAGATAGGCCTAGCAGATAGAAGTCATTTCTTTTTTTGTCCCAAAGATTGCTGCTTGGTCCCAGTGAGTACAATCCAGTCTTTGAAGAGCACTGTACAGACTCATATAATCTAGAATGACCTTTCAGACTGATAAAATGACTCCGATGATGTTGTCAGGGTTAAATCCAAGTCACTGAAACCTGTAGATCTAACAAATCAGAGCAAAGTCTGCATCCATCTGAGTCATGTATCGGTTTACGTGAGTCTACAAATGAGGTTAAAAGTTGCTCATTCTGCAGATGGGAAAAAAGTCTATATTATCAAGCTGAACTATATTCAACTACATTTAGTAGTCCCTAACTTAATTTCCCTGCATTTAATTAAGAATGCATATAGCCTTTTTTGGTTTTAACAAAAAGCAGCCACATCTGAAAAGGAGGTAGCTGAAAGCACAGAGTAAAGGTGTGGCCAATACAACACTGTACAGCTGAGCCTTTGTGATTCAAGCAGTATTCACTGCTAATATACAAATATTGATTAAATAAAACATTTGTGCCACTTGGTTGCTGCTTACCGTACAGTCACTCTGTAAATATGCGTCCACTGAATGGCTGCTAAAGAAAGACTTGCAGAGTCTCCTACTGTACTGAGATTGAAATAAATTAGGCGAAGAACTATGAAAAAACACTAAGGAGATTGGTGTTGACAGTCTTGTTTTATTTTGAATCATCCTTGTGTGGGAAAACACAGCCACAGGGCAAATAGGGATTACTAGTCTTCTCCAAAATGTAATTAGTCCTAATTAGGAATCATTATGAGGAGAGATGGCTTCTCGTGGTTCCTTTCTTCTCCTCTCTATTACAGTGTGGTGATCATTTTTAAAAGACGCCACAGATCTCTCCTTATTGAGCTTCCTCCACTCTCCAGCCCAGCACAGATGCCCCTGTCTATCAGTCTTTATTATCGACAGGCCAGAGTCACACTCACTGTTTTGATCTCTCAGCAGGGTCCTTTGTATGAGTGTGTGTGTGTCTATGTGTGTGCATGTGTGTGTGTGTGTGTAACCATCTGTGTCTGGCCACCCATCTGTACGTTGCCACTCATCCCCACCTCTCCAGCCTCCAGGCAACAGAATCAGCTCAGGTCTTCATTCCCATTCTTCCCCTAAAGCTAGCCAAGATTTTTTTTGTTTTTTTGCTAAAAAAAACATAACAGCTATATTATCCTAAATCTTAAAGACTGAGATTCCACCAATGTGCCCTAATTGGTTCAAGTATTGCTACATTGCTGTTTGGTTGTGCTAGAAAAAACATGACTTTTATTCCTTCCAATTACTTCAAAAAGAAGTGAAGATGGTGTTTATTATATCTGATGGATTTTTTATTTATTTTTTTGTCCTGGCTGTTGTTTTGACATCTGCTTTGCATTGAAGAGCCAGCTATGTACACACTCCTTATCAGCTTGTCAAGGTTACATCGTCACTGTGTTCAAAAGCCAGACAAAGTCTTCATTCCCGTCAGTGGGCAGAAAGCAGATTGAGTGACAGTTCTCACACTTTTCTCTGTAAATTCTTGGATAAAAATTTTACTTTTGTTGCAATGTACATAGACTAATTCAGTATTTAATTCTGTGTTTTTCAGCCTTAACAGTGGTTTGGCCTCTTGTGGTTAGTGCTATCCACGTTTTGTATATGGCTTATAAAACAGAGAGCGATGGAAGATGGTGCAGCTGAATGCATGGAGGGGAAAAAGGAAAAACACATAGACTCAACAGAATTGCTGTCTCTCTGCATTTTCAGCTTCAAGGCTAGTGAGCCAGTCAGGTAGTCACGAGTCAGAAGATTGGTTCTCGCCACAAGATGTCTAACAAGTTGCTGTAGAGAGGAAACAAACCAAAGGACATGTAGCAAAAGCTGCAATGACACAGAGATGATGTATTTGGGTTTTTTCATTTTAACATGAACTCATTTCACCCACCTTTAAGTTTACTGTACTGTGCAAAAATCTTGAGCCACCTCTTATTTCTTCATATTTTGCTAAGAGAATGAGAAATAGGTGCAGCAGTTTATTGAATGTGCAACCATACATGGAAATACAGTATATAAGGCAAAAACTGAGTTTGTACAATTCTAAAGTCAGTATTTGGTATGACCACCTTTAATCTTCATTACAGCCTGAACTCTCCTAGGCAAGCTTTTCATTTCTTTAAGTAGTCTTCAGGAATAGTTCTCCAGGCTTCTTGAAGGACATTCAAAGCTCTTCTTTGGATGTTGGCTGCCTTTATTCTGTTCTCTATCAAGATGATCCCACACTGCTTCAATAATGTTGCGGTCCAGGCTCTGGGAAGGCCAATCAAAGACTGATAGTGTTCCACTGTGTGTTTTTCTATCCAGGTATGTTTTTACTGCATTCGCAGTGTGTTTGGGATCATTGTCTTCTTCAAAAATGAAGCTGCTGCTGATCAGACTCTTTCCAGATGGTATTTCATGATGGATCAAAATGTGGTGGTATTTTTCTGTGTTCATAATTCCATCAATTTAAATAAATTTTGTTAAGATCTTCAACACCACTGACTGAAATGCAGCCCCAAACCATGACAGAGCCTCCACCATGTTTCACAGATGGCTGTAGCCACTCACTGTTGTACCTCTCTCCTGACCTCTTTTGTACACATTGAAGGTGAATTGAACCAAAAATTTCAAATTCAGCTTTATCACTCCATCAGACCTGTTGCCACTGATTTTCACTCCAGTTCTTGTGTAATTTGCATACCTCAGTCTTTCCTCCCTGTTTCCCTTCCTTAAGAATGGCTTCTTTGACAGCCACCCTTCCACTGAGACCATTTCTGATGAGGCTTCAGTGAACAGTAGAAGGATCAACTGAAGGGTCAGATGCATCTCTCAGGTTTTTGCTGGATTTTTTTCCCCCCTGTTTCTTAATGACTTTCAGATACTGTTTGTGTGCTGTAGATAGTTTTTTAGACCTGGCACTTTTTCTTTTAACCTCTACATGCCCCGTTTGCTCATTTAAGCTAGGCTAACGGCTCTTTGGGAATCACATTGTTGGTACAAAAATACTATTTTATTCCTGTCAAATTTTATCTTTGGCATTTTTTATAGAACTAAAGAAATGGGAACAAATTCTGGGTTTTTGTGACAGTCTGCTAAGTGTCAACAAAGTCTCTAAAGATACCATTTAAAATTGGTTCTTTGCTAAGTTTTCTGTCATGTGTAGATACAACACAGGTTCAGCCCTTGAGTTAGATGCCTTTTTTATACTTGAAAGACACAGGTCGGTATTAAGTGGTTTCACATTTAAAAAAAAAAAATTCCCTGAATTCTTCTGAATTGTCTAGCAATGAGTGAAAAAGCAACCAATGTCCAAAGAAAACCCCCCAGAAAGCCAGGAGAACTGCTGCTCTAAGCTACTTTAAAAAAAATATAACAAAGTCCGGCTCCATTGAAGCAAAATATAAAGAAATGACGGGTGGCTCGAGACTTTTGCACAGTACTGTATGTGTTAATAAAAAAAAAAACGACTGCTATTGTGACTCAATGTGTACGCTTCTTGCTATTTTTTGCTAAAAAAAAAACAAAACAAAAACGTCATCTCGCTTAAATTTCCTTCTTGGTACCTAATTTGATGGCTAATAGCAAAACGAACTCGAGCAATATTGGCAGAAACAATAAAACTGTAAATTACTATTTGCATTTTGCCTAAATAACTGTTGGCCCAAGGGTTAACTGCTAGCTAAGTTTTAAGTGTTGAACATGAATATTTCTGTGTATCTGAATTTGAAACCTTGTGTTAGAGGGCCTATACTTGCATATCGTAGCCTGCATGGAGTACTTCAGTGGGGCAGTGTCATAAATTGAACTTTTCCTTTACCTCCATGTAGTCAAGACTGTTTAGTGTGCAGTGTTCTAGACACAACCTTTTGACCATTATAAGCACTGATTGGCTACAGCTGTGTGTGAATCAAACCAGACCCACACTACTTACTTTATTAAGTTATTTTTAAAAAATCCACTCTACTCAGAGTTGCTATGAAGGGGGAAACTATCCATAGAGGGCAAAACCATCATTTGTACCAGGATGTAAATATGCTTTTTTAATGCTGGAAAGATGGCCACTTTAATATGGAAGTCTACTGGGATTGATTCACTAGCTGCTAGTGAACCAAAGTGTAGCCGCTAGAAAAATGACAGTTTAAGGAACTCCCGTGTTGCCTGAAGCTCTAGAGGTCACTGCTTGGTTGCAGTATTGAAATAAGCAATTTGAGACTGAGCGTATCTGCAACTTAAAGCTACTCTAGCTGGTATTTTATATTAACAGTGAGTTCAGTTACTAAAGTAACTGTTTGTTTCAGCATTAGCATTAGCCAGCTGTTATTTGAGAATACCAGGCATTTATGTGACGAACAGACAAAACAGTGATGGCCACCAGAGCAGAAGGCCAGCCTACCTCAACACAATCAGCTGTGTTGATTAGAAGACAGAGAGACCTTCACACACACACACACACACACACACACACACTGATAAATTCCTGACAACAGTTACGTAGCACAGACACAAAAACAGAAGGTGATTTATCAGAGAAAATGTTAGCAGACTATTTACTTGTATTTGTTTACTTCACTTTGTGTGCATGTATGTGATATTATCTGTCCTCTTATATTGACTGACTGGGTGTGAGAGATTGCGCATATACCCATGTTTGTGTTTGTGTGTAGTCATCAGTGTGAGCAATGTTTCAAGAATGCTCAGAATCACAGCGCTGCCAAATCAGTTATGCAATTGCATTGTTTTCTGTTCCTGTGAACTGCTCTCACATCGCATCCCTAATTCCTCATTTTCTCTCCCCTCTCCGTCTCTCCCTTTCCTCGCTCACTCCCTTGATAGATAATACTTTTTCACCCGTTCGCCCATTTCACCCAGTTGTGTCTACATTCTTCCCACCTTCCTCTAATTCTTTATTTTGCACAGCATCTTCCTCCATCCCCCGCTCCTTTTATATCCATCTCCTGCAGACCCTTGTTTATTCCCTTGCTTTCTGGCACATCCTGTATACCCCTCTCTCTTTGTCACACTCACGCCCTCTCTCTTTTACCTCCCTTTCTCTCTTTCTGTGTGTGCATCTCTCCGGGGTACAGTCTGTGCTGACAGGCTGTTCCTCCAGAATTGATTTCGACCAAGAATGCAATAAAAGTCACTGAAGAAAGAAGAGGAGCAGCTGAGTAACAACTGCTTGTCAATCAGTGCAGATGGGCTGCAAGGAACAGAGTTCATTCATCTGTCCATACGTTACATTTGAAAGCACCTTTGGTATTCATTTTATATCCTCACAAGGCTGTATGGATTTCCTGTCAGCCTTATACCTTTTCTGTAACTGATAATCATTAGCTGTGCTGCCATGTGATTAAAATCAATTTCTCATTTGTTTACACAAAGTTGCTGTTTTTCACACACTACTGTGGTTATAAAGTGATGGCCATAAGACAGACACCCAAAGACACAAACAAGATATTGTGTAATTAACTCTGTCATTGAGTGAAAACATGAAACTTTGATTTTCTAATTAAAAGGAAATCATTCTCCCACCTATTGCTGGAAAGTCGATATATATACACAGGTCCTGTAAATGTACCAAATCCTCAATTAATATAACTTTAGGTAATCACAACTGAAAAGCAACCCAAAAATAAAGATGGGAGAAAAAAAATCTTTAGGGGTCTGCATGGAGTTTAACACTCAGAAACTATTCATGATGAATGTGGATGTAGATTGATTAGGATTGATTGACACATTCAGCAATGTGAACAGGCAACCCTACAATCATCATCAGATTTTGATCCAGCAGCAACCTCCAGGGCTGAAATAGTCCCATAACCTGATGCAGAAGTGTCAAAGCTTCCTCAAGTGGCCACTCCAAAAAGCGACTCAGTACTCATATACTCCCATAGTGTTAAAAATATTTACAGTCTGGTACAAAAAACCCCAAACATATATATATAACGCTGCCAAAAAAAAATGTATTATGGCTTAAAGTATCTATGAGTACAGCTGTGGCTGCTTTGAGTGACTGGCACCAACCAATGACTGTGTATTTATATGTCTATGGTGTCAACACAGGCAGTTGGAGCTGCTAGCTGTCTGCTTGGCTTTACCATCACTAATTTGAGTCATTTAGCTGAGTCATTTCAAGCCTGTTTGTGGCTTCAGTTTCTTTTGCAACGTCTTTAATGCAATTTTTTAATGACTAAAACTGATTGCTGTGGAATAAATTGCACTAAAGAAGTCTGTGCTGTAGTTTTGTTGACGGAAATTCTAGCATAGCTTTAGCTCTGTATTAACATCAGCGGTGTCTGTGCAAAGAACTTAAAATTTATGGATGCAAATCGCAAACGTTAGCTGGCAATTTAGCACTATAGCCTTCACCAAGTACGGTCAGGACTACCTTAAAAAAAGGCTGAAAAGCCAAATACAAGGCTTTAAAATAGGAAACCAACAAAATGCCATAAGGGCTACTTCCACCTTTTATACACTGTTGTAATCATGGAGCTCACACGATTCACACTTATTTTGAGTGGATTCATGGTTAAAATGTAGGGCTACATAACATACTCATACGTACTGTTTATAAGGTTGGGGAATTCTGCAGTCAGCTGAGACTGAAGAAGTTACTAGAAAGTGACGAAACGTTTCTCCCACTAAAAAATCGCTACGTCCAGATGAACAGATTCAACGTTTTAGGCTACATAACATATATTATGAGTAGTGGATGGTTTACTTTTAAGAGTCACCAAGTTGGATGTGGAGCTTCTTAACCTAAAAGGTCGCCATCTTTGCAACATACCAGTCATTAATCATCAGTGCTAATGCCACCTGGCTAACAGTTAGGCCACTTAGGCCTACAGATTTTCATCAGGCAAGAAAACCCAGGTTAAGTATTGCATAATTATTATTATTATTATTATTACATGCCCATGCTACAATAATGTTTGGTCTGTGTTTTTAGTTAGTTAGATGGTTTATTATTATTATTATACACTATTTCCTATAAGAGTAAGACTTCTGTTGTTCAATTTGAGACAACATGGCATTATTGAAATTCCTGGATTATGCAAGTAACTATATAGTGTATAGTATAGGCCCACACAGTGCACTATATAGAAGCATAAACTACTAAAAGTATGATTTTGATTCAAATATGTGATTGGCTTATGGAAGCATGTGACAATATCTTTCTCCACCAAAGCCCCACCCACATCGAACCAGTACAAAAAGCAAAGACCAAGACCAAAAGTGTTTAAATTTCTTGTGCAGAATACTAAAAGCTGCTCGAGTTTTGGCAGAAATGTGGGTGTGAATGTCGTTCAAAAGCAGACTGAATAAAGATATAAGTATTTTATGACCTTCAAAGATGCCCTTTGGCCAAATTAAAATTTAGACTTCATTTCATTCACCTCCTTTGCGACATGTTTCTGCAGAGATGTGAGAAGATTTTGTGCATAAACACTTAGTGAATAGTTCGTGTGCACAGCTCAGTGTGCAATAGCTCAGTGAAATGAGCATCTGGACCAAAAGGCAATCCTCTAACTTACCGTGTGTGTGTGTGTGTGTGTGTGCGTGTTGTGTGTCAGCAGGAGGTCAACACCATCCAGTGGGTAGCAGCTGTCACTTTTCCTCTCCTGTCTCCCAGATTACATGAAGGGAACCTGTGGACGCCCAGACGCCACAGACACACTGATAGTTGGATACCAGACTAGGTGTTCATTGATCAGTCTGGAAGGTCAGAGTCGAGTGCTGTGGGGGTGGTTGGAGGAATGACGGGAAGAGTGACCCAGGAAGGGGGGTGGCGGTGACTTGTTTTCTCGTCTCTACACCCACATTCCTGGCCATCATTCCCTATCCAGCGCCATCTCATTTTTGCTTTGGGGTGTTTACCTTTTAATTTTCTCTCTGCAGTGCAATAAATCGTTTCACTTACATAATTACCTGTTCTATAAATAACCATATTCCTGTCAGAAGATGACTTAATTGGTGTATTTAGTAAACAAACCAAACCGCAGCATATGTTATTTTCTTATACATTATTGCCAACTGCTAGGAAAGTAAGTAGATATTATTCATATCCCACTAATATTCTACTAAAGTAGAAATTTTCTCTCTCTCTTTGCGTATTAAGTGTGATTGTTTTAATAATCTGCATATTCTGTATGATAAACTCATATCCTTTGCTGCCGCTCCAGCACCCCCCTGGGGATCATTGCGGCTTTATTTAATCCAATTTAATCTAATGATTAGAAGCAACCAAATCACACTGAAATAATACCCTGTTCTATACACAGTATGCCATAACAAAGGCTGCAAGGGAAAGCTAGAAGGAAAAAAATCTGATGTATATATACTAGTTAGTGCATGAATGTCTTTAATTTGTAGTGAAATATTTACTCTTTTGTCACTGAGAAAGCTGCCCCACCTTTAATTCCTGTTCTGGAGGAAATAACAGGCAAAAAACAAACAAAAAAAACAAAAAACAATGGAGAAAGTGAAGAGCACCAAAGGAATTTCAAAGAGGAACCACAGATGATGCCAAAACATGTCCAAAGTTTCAAAAAATGACATCAGCAGATGTACAAGCAATCCCTACAATGTAAAATCTAATAAGTTGCCAGTACTTAAAAAAATTATGTAAACTTGTTGCCTTGAAAAAACTAAGTACAGTTCACTTAAGACAGCTAAGTTAGGCCAACTTGTTCATTGTGAGTGCGCAGTACATAGATGTCGTACTGACATATGAGTTAGTTCAACTGGTATATCAGCTGAACTAATTAATTTAGTTCAATCAGTTCAATCAGAAGAATCAAGTCATTCTAAGTGCAGCACTCTGTTTTAGACAGTTTCTTACTCTTGGCTGTGTATGATGTCATATAGAGTATCCATAATATGGTCATTTCAGAAACTGCTTTGGATGTGAGCGCAGAAGCCCCACCCACCCTTTACTTTAATTTTCTGTTTGTGAGAGGCAGCCAATCAGGAAAAAAGATGGCTTTGAGGGAGAGGGTCTATAATGGCTCATTTCAGGCAGTGAGTAGATTGTTAACCATGAAAGAGGAGGTCTGTGTTTTTGCTAGTTTGCTAATTATACACTGTAAAACTTAATAAACTGGTTTTGTTTTTTTAAGTAACTGCCTTAAAAAATGCTCTAAATGCTTGCTGTTCAATAATTCTCCAACACAAGTGACTATATAGTGTAGATTTGTCTCTTCCCTGCTGACACAACTCATAGGAACTGATCCTGAATCAGTACCTATGCAGGCTTTAGATAGCTTTGGGCACAAAAACAGCTTGGTTAGGCATTGGAAAACATGCTGTTTTATATTAATATGTAAAGTGCATCTCAACACTATTAGCGCCCCTATTCTGGGAGAAGATAACACTTAATTGGGACCTCATGAGTGATAACATTTCAGTAATCCTATGAGACCTCTATATGTATCAGGAAGATCAGTGCAAATCACATTTTGTTCCTCCTATATTTTCATGCAAAAAGGTTCACAAATACATAGGGGAACTGGTGAAAATGAGTGTTTTCCCATTGAGCCTCACCACAACACATCCATGTAGGGATCTGCCTTTTCCAGAATCAAATTTACATATACACTCCAATTAAATGTTGTCTTTAAATAAGACAGTGCAATTTCTTGTACATGTAAATGATTAAAACTATGGGGACGCCTTAAGTTCACTTACTTATTTCATCTAAAAAGACATTTCTTTGTACATTTTAAGAAGCCGGTTCTTGCTCTTATTCACTTTTGATGATTAATTCAAAGAGGGGAGGCAGATTAAACATTTCAAAGTAGAAAACAAGGCAGAGGGCAGAGAGGAATGAGATGAAAGCAGCAAGAGAAGGAGAGATCAGGACACGGATGAGCTGAGAGAGAGAGAGAGAGAAAGCGATGCAGATGGGGGAAACTGAAAGATTGACGCTTCTGTTTCTCCAGTCTGTTAGTACTGCGTCTTTGTAGGGAATCTTCTGGGAAAACGGGGATATAACCCTCTAAAGTATCCCGGCTTCATGTAGGGTCAAGATCTTTTTGATCAGAGGTGACTGGGAATAAAAGAGCATGAAGGGGGTCGGGGAGAAAAGTAGGCAGGAGTAGAACTGAGGACGATTGAATAGAGGATGAGTGACAGAAGATGGGGTTTGAGAGAAAAAAGAGGAGGGTGGTGTCTGAGTTTGATGGGATGATGAGGTGGACAGACAAGGATTTCACGCTGTCTGCTTCAAGCTGGAGGGGGAACTGAAGAGGGGCAGTTATGGGAAGGATGTTTCTCAGTCATCGCAATCAAGAGAGTGTGTGTGGCATGGTTTCATGACTCCAAAATGGCACTAGCGAGTTGGTTTCACATGGCATGAAAAACAAGTGTCAGCAGTTGTTGTTGTTTGTGTGTGTGTGTGTGTGTGTGTGTGTGTGTGTGTGTGTGTGTGTGTGTGTGTGTGTGTGTCTGTTGGTGTGTGTGTGTGTGTGTGTGTGTGTGTGTGTGTGTGTGTGCTGTATGCTG